>JACJUY010000756.1:126242-157715 GCA_014220935.1 Platorchestia sp. MABIK | reverse complement strand
ATTCGATTCGCGATTCGATTCGCGATTCGATTCGCGATTCGATTCGCGATTCGATTTGCGATTCGATTTGCGATTTGACTTGCGATTTGACTTGCGATTTGACTTGCGATTTGACTTGCGATTTGATTTGCGGTTTGATTTGCAGTTTGATTTGCAGTTTGATTTGCAGTTTGATTTGCAGTTTGATTTGCAGTTTGATTTGCAGTTTGATTTGCAGTTGATTTGCAGTTTGATTTGCAATTTGATTTGCTATTTGATTTGCTATTTGATTTGCTATTTGATTTGTAATTTGATTTGCAATTTGATTTGCAATTTGATTTGCAATTTGATTTGCAATTTGATTTGCAATTTGATTTGCAATTTGATTTGCAATTTGATTTGCAATTTGATTTGCAATTTGATTTGCAATTTGATTTGCAATTCGATTTGCAATTCGATTTGCAATTCGATTTGCAATTTGATTTGCAATTTGATTTGCAACTTGATTTGTAACTTGATTTGTAACTTCATTTGCAATTTGATTTGCAATTTGATTTGCAACTTGATTTGCAACTTGATTTGCAACTTGATTTGCAACTTGATTTGCAACTTGATTTGCAACTTGATTTGCAACTTGATTTGTAACTTGATTTGTAACTTCATTTGCAATTTGATTTGCAACTTGATTTGCAACTTGATTTGCAACTTGATATGCAACTTGATTTGTAACTCGATTTGTAACTTGATTTGTAACTTGATTTGTAACTTGATTTGTTACTTGATTTGTAACTTGATTTGTGACTTGATTTGTAACTTGATTTGTAACTTGATTTATAACTTGATTTATAACTTGATATAAAACTTGATTTAAACTTGATTTATAACTTGATTTATAACTTGATTTATAACTTGATTTATAACTTGATTTCTAACTTGATTTCTAACTTGATTTATAACTTGTATAACTTGATTTATAACTTGATTTATAACTTGATTTATAACTTGATTTTTAACTTGATTTATGATTTGATTTATAATTTGTTTTATAATTTGATTTATAATTTGATTTATGATTTGATTTATGATTTGATTTATAATTTGATCTAAAACTATTTATAACTCTATTTACAATTTTACTTAAAACTCTATTTACATCTATAATTATAATTCTACTTACAACATCCCCACGGTTTCCATCACAAAGGAAAATTTTTCATTATTTCTTCTACTTGAGTGTTTTTTCACTGTTTCCGCACTTAAGATGATACGTAACATTCCCGTATCAAAAATGTCCTACCAGTCCTCCACGTCGAATTTTAAAACTTTTTTCATAAAGAGCTTCTTACTTTATGCCGTAACGCCCAGAAGTTGGCTCGCCATTTCCGCACACGCAATGACTTTCCTTCAACATTTCCACAGGTAAAATTCCACACGCCGCCAAAAATCATTTCCTCGCTTTCCACCATTTTCACGCGTGGAATATTCGAGTACCACTTTTCCACGCAGAAAAGAATATTCCTCAACATTTCCGGAAGTAGAACGTTTCCCTGATATTAACAAAGTAGGTGTTTCATGACAGGCCGGCAAAAGTAGGTTCATCGTCCCTGCAATTTCCTTTGTCTGAAATAAATCCTGCCGGCAACAATACGCGACTCACCGCAAAATCGTAGGTGCACGCGTTGCAGTCGGCGCGGGTCAGTCAAAAGTTTTAAAAATACGATCGCGTAGAGCACCAAAAATATCCCCTCTCGTTCAAAGATGCGTCATAAATGATGAATTATCAGGTTTTCGAGACATTCATGTGTCATTTGATTCATCCAGATCCTAACCATTAAACATTATTGGTGTAGTAACTTCAACAACATTGTGTGTAAGTACCAACAGCAAAAAATAAAATCTCGAAACACACAAAATGAAATCCATCACGTTGAATGGGAACAGTGTTAACTTTTAAAGGAATAGCATGTAGGCAGGAAAATTAGCATCGTTCATGAAGTGGCATCCCTGCAACGAGCAAAAAGAAAAGCACCTTATATTAACACAGCCACTGTGAACATAATTGGATACAGGAGGATATTCTGAGGTTACTAAAATCAATTTAAATAAATCTTTAAGTGACCTAGCTCCTATCCGAAAAAATAACCTGGGAAGCGTTCACTAATGCAAAGCAAGATATAGTTTTTGATGTATGCAGCGCTAGAGTTTAGACGTTCGATTTTAACCTAGATTTTAGCTAATGGTCGCAAGACAGTCCTCGACCTCAAGCTAATACGTAAACATTAATGCACTTTGTTAGATTTTGTAGTAAATTATACGTGTGTAGGTTATAAGCGAAAAAATAGAACTTCACATTATTTGAAACATTCTTCAACACCGACATATGTGTGCGTTACGCTTTTACTTCAACACACCCACGGGTACTCAAGTGACATTTCTATTTGCATAAGAACGTTTGACATTCCCAGTCTGCTCGAGAGCAGCCACGCAGCAAAAGCCAACCGTGTTTAGAATCACAGAAATTGTTTGGCATCTCGAGTTCTAAATTGAAGCGCAGTTCCCGTCGTCTCGCATTTAGCCTGGTAAGCCGAGGATGAGGCCCAAATAGAAGCGAGAATTACGCAAGATTATGATTAACGAGCCACTCTGATCTGAAGAATGGGATGAAACGCTCCAAAATCCTTCAAAAGGGTAAGCTGAATTTGAACGCGGCGCGACTTTGTCGCTAATGGAAGAGCATTAACATCCATTTCAAGGTTCAATATCAGTTCAACATAAGCGGAACGAGAAACACAAACCAACGCGTAACGTGAGAAAGCAAGGCTTTCTGAAGGGCATTGAAGGTCTTTTGTAAAGGTCACCGCTCCTCGCTATAACTTTGTACCATTAAACCAAAACAACGCTAGAAGTACGTGTGGATGATGCAATGGCATTCAAAAATTACATTTTGAACCGCTAAAACTAAGAACAGTAAGCGCAAAAATTTTAGGGTTCTACATTTTAATTCACTCATTAAATCAATCAGGCCGCGTAACCGGCGAAACTACAATTTTACGTTCAGGCAACCGGTAAAAGGAACCTCATTGGATTTCGATCGCAGCGTCATACGTGCGAGTTTGACATTACCTTGCTCACTAGAACAATAGTTTCGACCGGTGGAGAGCCAAAGTATAATTTATACCACTCCAGAGCAACAAATTTTCTTTGACCCATGAATAAAAATCATCACTCATTCGTCAGTTGACAAATTTTCAGCTTCGTATCACAGCCATCAAGCAATTTAAGCCAGAATGCAATTTTAGAACGTCTCAGGCTTCTGAAATGTTTTTTTAAAAATTTTTGATTATTCTAAGAACTCAAGCACATAAGATTAAAAATATTTGTCCCTATATTTCTTGCGTCAGGCTCAGTGAAGTATTTGCATGCATCAGGCTCAGTGAAGTATTGCATGCGTCAGGCTCAGTAAAATACCGCATTCAGTGGCACTATTCATTGGCGCTCGATTTTTTACTCTCGCAACGATGAGAAAATTCATATAATTTTCACCGCGCTTGTGTCTGATAATGAAATCCCATTTCTTTCGAATAGCAGACTTTTAAAAGCGAGTCTGTGACGCAAACACAAAATTTCTCATGAGAATTACAAGCATATTTTTTCATTTCAATTCGAAGCGCAAAGCAGCGATGATGGATTTTTGTAACGTAAGTCTGAAATATCAGTAAGAATTTTTCAGTTATTTGGAAAATTTTGCGTATTTTTATCACATTTGTGATCAATTTGCTGGTAGCCAATGATATTTTTCTCACACACAGTCAATTTATTTGAGAATTGTGGTACGCTAATGCAACGGAATAGAATTGTGAAACTTTATAAAAGGAAGCTCGCGCAAAAACTTGATGCTTAGTTACCAAGTTAGTTCGTGTAGACGTACCTCAAATTACTTTAAATTGAATGCCTTAATAGGAATACAATAGAGGTAATAGCTAAAACGTTCCAATTACAAACACCACCTTTCAGTAAGCAAGCCGGCTCCAAGTTTTGCGAGGGCAATTCTATTGCTTCTATATTCTTTCTTTATACTTAACACCGCAAGCATTCACGAAGAAATCTGAACAGATTAAGATTATAAGTTAGTTTAAGCCTCCCTAACCGCTAAAAAACAGGGCGTATCGAAGAGAGGAAGGAGGAAGGCACCATTTAGCATGGAGATAAGGGAATGAGGAATCTATGTAGAAGGGGCATAGAAACAGTAAGACGAGAAAGAAGTTCATGAAACAAGATCAAAGTTGAAGAAGAAAGTAGTAGGTGTTGAAAAAACAGGACAGCAGTGAACCGAAAAAAAGTTGGTCTGTAACAAAACAAAAATCTATGTTATTTTAACAAAATGAAAGCCTACCTAACCTTTAGCTCGGGCCCTCACATTGTCCCCCTGGGAGCGCTAATTCCCATAGATACAATAGTTGTATCCCCCTGAGGAGAAGAAATCTGAACAATACAGCCAAATTTTATTAACTTAGTTTTAGTAGTCATTACTATACAACCATGTGTAGGAAACGCATTTCAGCTAAATTCGGCATATGGCTATGAAAATCACAGTTTAGTTTAGTTTAGTAGTTAGTTTAAGCTTCCCTATCCGCAACAAAGGCGATCCAAAGAGAGGAAGGAAGAAGGCACCATTTAGTATGGAGTTAAGGGAACGCAGAATCTATGCAGAAAGGGCATAGAAACAGTAAGATAAGAAAGAAGTTCATGAAACAATATCAACGTTGAAGAAGAAAGTTGTAGGTACTGAAAAAACAGGACAGCAGTGAACCGAAAAAAAAATGGTTCTTAACATAGAAGCATTTTATTTCAACAAAAAGAAGGCCTACCTAACTCTCAGCTCGGGCCATCACATTGTCCCCCTGGGAGCGCTAATTCCCATAGATACAATAGTTGTATCCCCCTGAGGGGATGAAAATCACATCACACTAAACGTTGAGAAGGGGCGGGAAACTGAAATACTTGATGACTATTTTGTGTAAACTTGCAGCTCACGCTTCCTCTAAATGCGGACCGTACACAAAAGAATATGAAGATGAAAGTTCAAAATCTACGAGTGATTGTCAATGAATTGACTGCACAAAGCAGGCGGCTCGATCAGGGAAAGTCCAAGATAAACCCGTTCTCTATGAAAATCGTTCGATGCAATCCAAATGTGATTTGTTTCGGTCATCCTCACGGAATCCCATCAATAAATGGACATCGCTCAGTCGTCAATGTATGCTAAAGACGATTTATTTCAAAGCATTGTCCATGAATCGCGAATTTGAAACTTTCTTCTCAGGTTTACAAATAAATTTTTCATGGCATAAGGATTGCTCCAGAACACAACAATTGCTTCAAAGTGAAGCAATACAATAAAAAATCCGAGCATCATGGTAGGAAACTAATTCCTCGGACTAACATAACAGATAAACCTTAATTGATTGATTGTTAGAAAGTTTTAGCCTCCTTTTACCATAACAAAGATGCTCAAAGAGAGGAAGAATGAAGGCCCCATTTAGTATGGAGTTAAGGAGACTCGAAATCTACGCTCAAGGTGCCAGGCCTGCAGAGAACCGAAAAACGGTGGTCCTCAACATATAATTAAAAACATTTTAATCAGAGAAAAAGAAAGCCTACCTAATTCTCAGCTCGGGCCCTCACATATTTCATCCGGGGAGTGCAAATTCCAATAGATGCAACAGTTGTATTCCCCTGAGGGAAGAGAAACATCAAATGGAACCAGATTATGGCAACTAGTCGATCACCAACACTTCGACGTTTGCAGAGTTAAGCGACAAGTTGGGTACCAAGATTTGAGTGAAGCCGTCATAAAGTATATGTAAACTTACATAATTACTTTTATTTCGACTGTAGTAAGAGTTTATTGCCTTTATATTTCTCTTACGACCATCATCAATCGCTGGATAAAACGACCTGTCATGGTCTGATAAAACTAGGTCTCTAGCCTCCCAAAAGAGTCAATAAATCACTTCGAAGCCCCATTGAGGGTTGGCTGGCAGGCTTCAAAGAGTAAAATTATCAACGTCGATCAAAATTACTGTAAAATATATCAGTTTTCAACGGTGAGTACTTCATAATATTGCAATAAACGTAAACGATTACACACACTAAAAAAATTAAGCAGCAAAATTCATGTCATGCACCGCTGTGACATGCGATGGGTTTCAAGCGTTACTTGAATCACTGTGCAAAAACAAAAAACACGGCAATTCGAAACTTTAGAAATGAATTATTTTAACAAAAATCGGTTTGCAAATCACAACAATGACTAATTTAGGAAATCGAAGAAAATGTATAGCTCACTTCAATCATCAAAGAAGTTGTGGCGCTGTCACCAGATAGAGCATGCCATAAGAAACTTGAAATGATTCCATGAGATTAAAATCAGAATAATAAAACAGCGAACACGTAATTCAATGGATTTTTTCATTGAATCTTTTACGCAATAATCCTGATTTTCAGTGAAATAAAAGGAGCTGCCACAGAGTTTGAGCTTATATTAGTATACAACTCAAACCGAGCATCTTAAAAAGGACATAATAATCAGCCTCAATTCACATTCCTTTCAAAATTATATTGGATTAGACTTTAGTTTAGGCGCCCCTAACTTCAAGAAAGGCGTTCCGGAGAGAGGAAGGAGGCAAGAACCATTTATTTTGGACTTGAAGGAACGCGGAATCTATGCACAAGGTGCATAGAAACAGCAAGTTGAGAAAGAAGCGAATAAAACAATATAAAAGTTCAAGAAAATAGTAGTTGCTGAAAAATAGGACAGCAGCGAACCAAAAAGAAGGTGGTCCTTAATAAAACAAAAAACCTTCTCATTTCAACAAGAGAAAGGTCGCGGAACCTCACGTATTCCCCTAAAAGCGCTAATCCTCTGATACAATAGTTTTATCCCCCAAAGGATTCATTCTTCAAAAACCCACCGTTTAAAGCATATTGAGGCGACGCGTTAATGACAATCTTTGCCATTAGTGTCATATATAATAGAGGTGAAAAGCAAATATCGACGTCCTAATTAAAATATGAAAAGCGAAAGTTACAAAGCAGCCCAGGCTTCACATCAATATTCCAAGATATAACCCTAAGCTCACAAAGAAACACGACACGTTGAAACTGTTCAAGTTTCGTCCCTTGTTCTCTCAGTAACAAGGCTTCGCTAAACCGACGGTCTCTCCTAACATCCTTTAACGTCGTCGTAAAGCCGATTTAAGAGCGAGCATGGGCAACAATACAACACGACCCTGGAAGCAGCAACCTCTTTTCTGAAATACTGTTCCACTCTGAAGGAACTTGAATGTTATCGTATGCTAGTGGCGCAATTGTGTGGTCTTAATACGACACAGTTTAGAAACGGACACGCAGCTCAAGTTAAAAATTATGTGCAAAACTATTTTCCAGTAAATCTTTTTATTACATCGTGGCTTGCGTGTAATAATTTCTCTGAATACACATAAATTTTAAGAAAAAATGACTGAAGACAAATTAACCTGGGAAATTCCAGAATTAACACAGTTCACTTTGGCACTTCACTTAATATAGATAAGCGTGACTGGGGAGCTTCAGCAATTTTCAAAAGGTAATGTATACTCGTACCAAACATACAATAATCATTAATATGAAATGAAAAAAAATAATTTCCACTTTTCTCTTCCGAAGGTCACTGATATTTCATCAACAAACATCAATAAAATTTGACCACAAATTAAATTTAAGGGTCAATATCATATCTGTTTGCTTTTATCTCAGTGACTGTAATCGAACTAAAATGTTCCACGTGAGCAAAAATTTTCATAAGATGCCGAGTACCTCGACTGAATCAGCTCGAATGAAGTTCATGGTACAATTTACAGCATTGTTTTTAATATTGATTTTATTTCATTCTTCAGTTATGTAAAATCAGGGTCATATAAAATTGCTCGTTCACAATAAGAAGCACTAACCAAAAAAATTTGATTTCTAAATACAATCCCACAGAAATTCACTCAGTTCTAAGAAACATATTTCGACGTTAATCGAAGAAACTTGACTAAGTGCACATAAATTTGTGGTCGAATGCCTCTGAATCTGCATAAATGTGACGAAGATCTGGAACTCCGTATACGTGAGGACATGAAAGACTGGGACTGAAAGATTCAAAGTTGTAAACTTTTAGTCTTAACAGATTTTATGTGGTGAATTAAACTGAAATTCAATTTTCAATTCAAACTTAATGTTAATTGTAGGTGGAAATATTCATTAAACTTTCATAAAGTACTTATAAAAACTGAGTGAATTACTGCAGGCTGGTCAGAAACATTTCGACTAACACCACATTATTGAATAGACCGTAAATTGTTAGTCAGGCTAATGCAAAAGTATACAAAACTACAGTGAATTCCAAATAATTTTAAATCATAGCTTCAAATATAAGAAATGTTCAATCGATTCACGAACATTGGCTGTAAAGTCGGGACGAAGATGGAAAATTTCATCCATGAAAATATAGTACGCAACAGAATTTAGAACTCTCTAGAAGTACCCCAGGGTAAAATAACCATAAAACACTGATTGCAAACAGTGTTGAAGGAAAGAAATGCTACGCTCGCTTGAAAACTCCTAAAAAACATCATTCTGAAGTGATGCTGAAGAAATTGAGTATTGCAGTACATTGCAGCGCCTATGTACGCAGCATTGAGGCTCTGAAGAGATCCATTCGTGGCTGATGGCGCGAAAGAATCGCTTCCACCATCGTCGAAGGCGCGATCGCTGCAAGTTTGGCTCATTTCTCGAAAATTTGAAGTGAACACAATTGAATGGACATCATCACCGGCAGAGCTCGAGGTGTGAGAGAAAGGAACGGTCTTCGAACTTGAGGATTTCTTATACCAGAGGGAGAAACATTTCTCGTAAATCTTTATTAGGACCCATTGCCGAACACCTCAAGGGGCTTGGAAACAATAACACTAATGGAATTAGAGTCTTAACTCGGACTCTTGGCAGCAGGCCCATTTTTCACAGGTACTTCTCAGTTGACGGTAATTTTCTACATTTCACCAATCGGATACTTTCGTACATGAAGTTTGCCACGCACTGAGGATTACCTCTCCATACGTACAGTATTTGTGAACACGAATATGGTCTGAAAACTATGCATGTACTGCCCTGAACAAGGCTGTCAATACGATTCTAAGTTATTGTCCTTATAAATTTCTGAAACACTTTCCTTTTCTCATTTGTATGTTTCATATTTTAAATTTTATTTGATGACTCAATGATTTGGACGGTTGTCATTTTCTTCTCTGACGCAGTTTTCACGAAACGTTCAAGCGTAAGATCTTCTTACTTCTGTACGACCTGCTTCTCTGAAAGGAATAGTTCTGCTAACATGGACTGGTCAAATTGTGATTCAACAAAGTCGATGACTCTAAAATGTTTGTCATTGAACTTGATGTGCCCATGCAACGAGTGAGGAAAATTTAAAACTGCTAATACGAGGAGGAAATGTGTTGGGACCCCGACTTCAGTATGATGTATTGTGCTCGACTGAGGAACTGTATAGGAAGCGAGTCTAACATAGCAAAACTGCAACGCGAACATCAATTAATAAAATCCAGTTTTAAACATTATCGGATATTTTTTCTTTTTAAGATGATGATTCAATTATTTCTCATGATTATTAGAAGATCAATTACTTATCTATTAAATTAGAATGAAATTAATAGAGAAACACACAATATTTGGAGCTTGAAATGTTCCTTTTAACAAGTAATTGTTCATTCAAATCATCGAATATTTAACGCCAAAAAGAAGCACAACGGCAGTCACACATGGCGATGAGTTGGCCCGCGAGTTAGATAAAATTATAGACTTACTATCACTCTTAAGATGATTGATGTTCCCACTTCTTGTTCTACTCATTTACACATAAAACGCTTTTATTGATGACGAGATCTTCTTTTGATTAGTAAAGCCAATTTTTGTGTCTATCCTGACAATGAAAAGGCGGTACTGAATGAACTATACGTAAATTGTTTAATAGAAGTATCTTATGCAATCTAAATTGTAAAGTCTGAATTAACGAAGCGAGAGGTAAACATGAAAGCTTTGTAACGATTATAATGTATTTTAAATTACCTAACGTAACATAAGTTTAAAAACTATCTTTATTCGTTCAAACAACCTGGAAAATTAGTCAGCCACAATTCTCAAAAGATATTTTTCACTCACCATATTTCGTCCGGAAGTAGTATACTACTTATGCTCTTTCATAGTAGATTCGGAAACCAAATCCTTCAAAAGGCAGCACGAAAGTTTGACATCGATAAAGGACAATAGGAGAAATATCAGGCAAATAAATTTCAACCATTTTTGTCTCCACTAGCAAGACGACCAGTTCTACTTTAAAATGACTATTAAAATAAAGTTAGAAAATGATTTAATTTAACTTAAGTTTTCAGCGCTGAAAGAACAGAAGAAAAAATTCTCAAAGAGGTTATATAGCAGAACATGAACTCATCCTCAACAACTATTGCGACAGTCTAGAGACTCTAGACTGTAAAAGAACAAATAAGACATTTTTGTGAAAAATTGGCGGTGCGACATCGTGCAATAACAATCCTAAGCCGCAGCTTTGAGCTGCAGTGTGATAAAAAACGATAAATTCGACGCAGTCCTCAGAGCTTCAGGGAACGGAAAAGTTGCGCTTTTTGCTTTAAAACATAGTTTAGTTGATCCACTGTCTGCAAAAAAACTTCCACTGCAACACGAGCGCAAACCTCTGAAGCATCTCTGAAGGAGTCCTGTTGTTTTGAGGAGAAATTTTCGCAGACATCAGATCCGAACTTCGCCTCAAGAAACTTGCCTCAACAAACGAGAACATTCTGAGAGTTTTTTCCGAGCTGCACAAAGCAGGCATCTCATAAGGAAGAAATTAGCATGCGTCACGCAACGCGGCAGTACGTTCCTCTCTGGGTTTGCGTTAACAAATTTGCTGCTGAAACTGCAATTTTAGCCTTTAATTTTTGGAAAACTGGGAACACTCGTATTCTTCAACGGCAGACGCATGCCACACTCATTGAACACCTAATGACTTAGCAAAAACTAATTCAAAATTCCAGCCAGAATTTTTATCAGTTCATTACTTTGGCGTAGTAAACTCGCATTGGTTGAAACAAAATGAAAGTTGGAGTAGACTATGAAGAGAATGAAATGAGCTTATTATCTATACGCCAAGGAGTTGAATACACCTGCAGCTTAAAAATATTCTAATTGAACGGTTGCGATAAATAGCGAATAGCTGATGAATAATTGCGGTAAATGAAAGGGTAATGTAAGAGGTGTTTTAGTTTGAAGAAAACATTTGATAAAGCAAGCAAAACAACTGTCCTGTGGTGTCAAATCACGCTCGTGCATTTCACGAAACTGTCGCCGCCTAATCCCACCACTACACATCTCACTTCATGTAATACTAATTTATCAGTTTTACTTTTAGACTCTCAGGTAAACACCATTTCTAGCGAAACAAACTGCATCCTAGCCCGGAAGTAACTTTAAAGAAATCTCCAAATCAATCGCAGAAATGCATCACGTCACGTCCGTAGCACCAAGCATTCCATCCGATCCCGGCGATAACTCAATCATTCAGTTCAGAATCCAGTTGGAAGGTCGTCCGAAGAATGCACGTTTGCATTTCATTTGCTGAGCAATTTATTCTTGAGCTTTGACGAATTGAGAGCAGAGCGCACGACAGACGGCGAATCTGACTCGGGGCAGCGGCTACAAATAGAAAAGTCCTGCACCTCGTACGCCTGAGCGGTGCTCCAAAATGTAAATTTAGTGAAGAAAGTGCGGAGGCCAACCCGAGTAAGAAACTAAGTCATAGAGAAACAAAAGTTGTGCGACATAAATAGGGAGAACGAATATTTGTCAGCCTTGAAATTATTCGAGGAGTTCAGAATCGCTAATTATAATTTTTTGATGACTGCTTAGAAAAGATATTATTTTAAAAAAGAGAAGTTATCCTGAATATGCTACTCTCCATTCGAGTTAATACAAGCTCGATTATTTTGCGGTGAATCCTTAAACGAATACTTTATACCAGTGGCCTGCGGGGCGCGAGCCTCCACAGCCAGCTTGAGTTTTCCCAGTAATGTTTTCGACAAAAGAGTGACCTTTCACTGTTGAATATGTTTGAGGACCTATTTACTATATTATTAGTTGTGAGCTCTTATTTATCAGTCCATCTGCACACCATTTTTCCAAACAATTCTTAGGGGAGCGTGGGAGTAAATAGGTTAAGAACCACTGCTGTAGAATGAAATACACGTGAAGCAAACTGACCTGAAGTCAATCCACTGAAGCAAAAACAAAAGTTTAAATTGTTATCAATAATGAACTTTTAAAGTTGATGCATATTACGAACAGCTTAAACCTAAATAAGAAATGAATGTTTTGAATTGAAATAATTACTTAACATAATAAGTTGTCACATATAATAATCGCCTTATAACCTCAAAAGGAAGGATTATAGATTTTTAGTCAGTTTAAGCCTCCCTCTCCGCAACAAATGCTATCCAAAGAGAGGAAGAAGAAAGGCACCATTTAGTATGGAGTTAAGGGAACGCGGAATCTATGCAGAAAGGGCATAGAAACAGTAAGTTGGGAAAGAAGTTCATGAAACAAGATAAAAGTTGAAGAAGAAAGTAGTAGGTGCTGAAAAACAGGTCAGCAGTTGAACCGAAAAAAATGGTCCTCAACATAACAAACAACATTTTATTTCAATAAAAAGAAGGCCTACCTAACCCTCAGCTCAGGCCCTCACATTTTACCCCTGGAAGCGCTACCTCAAAAGAAAAACTAGCCATGAATCGAAATAAATGAACGTCTCACATATCAGGAAATTTCATTGACACAAATCAAACGCAGGAATCACAATCAACAAGAAAACGGTCAAAAATGTGAAAAGCAAACATACAAGAAGTGAATGCTTCATAAATTAAACATTTATGTTGTGGCAAACAAAACTTTAATAACTCCATTTCGAGTAATCCAATAATTATTTTTACGCATCTAGTTCCCAGCCCCGATAATTTTTACGAACTTGCTCATCAAGAATATTGTTCCCAGCCACTATAATTTGGACGAATTTCCTCACTTACAAATACAACAAAAAATATGCCCATGGAAAACCGAGAAAATTTTTCTTCTCAACTGGAAAATATGCAAAAAATGCCATAAATTTTCAGTCGTACGACTATGATTTGACAGAACCTGTCTTTAACGACCGTAGATCAGAGTCTGCAGTATTTACTGTTCCCAGAAGTCAATTAACATACCGGAAACAGGAGATGCATCAAAAAGTTCTGTATCAGTAATTTCATCTCACGATAAGAGACAGAACATTTCTCACAGATATCTTCACAGTTTTAGAACCATTCTTCTCCCTACTGTAATTGATGCGTCATTATATTCCTTTATTTTCTTATTACCAGCTATAGATATGCATGGCTTGGATATTCTTTCACGCGGCTTTTTGTTCAAAAAGTCACAATTTAAAATATCATCACAAACTAAGTTCCTTCCGCTGGCGTCTTCGCTACAGATATTGCTTCACAATCACGTGCGATTTTCAAACATAAATAAATTCTGTTGGGCTCTATGATCTTCATTGCGAACGTCAAATATCCATGTTGTCCATTGCGCTATTAGCGTTCATAGAAGACAGGTATGCTGTAGAAGCATGGGAAAAATCAGTAGACTCGTCAGTTTTATAAGGTGGAGGTAACAGAATATGAGAGCTTCGAGATTGAGGAGATTTGGTGGCTATATTAGACAAGACCAATGGTACGTCAGAGTGACAGCGCATGATAGAGAGATTGATTTATAAAAAATTCATGTGTTCTTTGATAACACGACCTCATTTAGCTCAGAAAATATCCCTGAAATGCTCGAAGATAACTCAGCAACAAATGTGCACCTGTAAGATGCTTGCTGGAAAAAAATGATTGGATAATAAGTTTGCACCTTCCAAACCACTAAAAGGTGTTTAAAATAGTAAAAAGAGAAAGGCACTATTAAATGTAGAGTTTAAGGAACGAGGAATTTATGCACGGGATGTGTTCACACACTAAACCCCGTGCGCATAGAATCCGCAAAATATAAATTTTATGAAGGAAAAAAAATTTCAACGAAAAAAGATGGCCTTCAACAAAACGAAAATCATATTTTATTTCAACAAAAGAAAAACCTACTTAACTCTCAGTTCGGGACCACACATTTCTCCCTTAGGAGCCTTAATTTCTTGAAAGATATAAAGAAATGTGCTGATAAACGATACTTGATGAGAAAGAAACAATCATTATTAACTCGCTTAAAAGTCTCGCGTTATTTTAAGAATGGCATAAAAGCATTGCTGCATTGTCCAGAAACAGGCACTCATGATTTGTAGTCCTCATCACACCCTGATTAACATGAGACAACACTTTCCGTAACTTTTCTTACACTGTTTACTTCAAAAATCCAACTCTGAGCAATGAGAAGTTCTGTAACGAAACAACTGCAAAACAAAGCATAAATACGTAATCAAATGACACTGCAAATCTTTTCACTCAAGTCCTCGCAGGACTACATTATTTCACATCAGCATGAAAGCTTTACTTCACCAACAAAACTTCTTAAAGTTGTTCACTGCAACAAGCAACATATTAATTCTTCGAAGTAACGTTCAGCTAGTTATTGATTTAGGTAAATACAGAACTTCGGGAGGAAAACGAGGCATAAACATAACCATTTTAATCTCATGCTTCGATGAACGACTTGAGCGCGCAAAATAGAACAAATGAAAGGCATATCAAATGAATGGCGCTTCATGGAACGCTTATAGCTTTCTAGTAAATTATGAAGTATTTTTATTAAATGACAAATAATTCCTAACGCTGTTTACAAACATGTTGAATGCTGCCCTGGAGGCCACAGGAATTCAGTGACGTTCAGTGACGCCGAAGAGACAACTTTCACGACATGATTAGCTCACTCAAAGAGAGCGGCTATTTTTATTGGAACTCTCCCCGACAACTTGCACAACTGATATTTTAAATAGGTTCGTGAAAATAAGAAAACATGTTAGACTGTGCTTCATTATCGTCGTGAACTTGACGATGTCTTTTGAAGAAAAAATTTAGATTGATGATTTGTTCAAGATAATTCAACATGCGAGGTCATTTCTATTAGTCAAGATACAATGGACATCATTCCAATAAAACCGAACACAGGCGAAGTTAAGCTCTCAAAACCAGGTAGATTCGAAACTAGGCTTACAAAATGCCTTTGCAAACTTTGTTACAGCACAAATACTATTTTAACCGAAATAATGACGCACACTTTGGTACATCGGTCATTTAAATAATTCGAAAGTTTTAATCGCAAAGGCTACAGAATTTCTGGCCGATCCAACGAGCGTTTCAGGAGCTCGAAAAATTTAAATTAACGAATAAATCGAGACACTTCCACAAAAATTCGCGACAATGCTGTTGGTAATTGTCAAGTATTCCGTAAGAGAACAAAACTAAACGAAGAAAAAATATACATTGTAGAGCTTTTCTGTTAGAATTAGGCATTCATTGCACAACAGTGAATGAAATTAATGGTGAGCAAACAGAATGAAGAGTTAGACATCGACACAAATTCTTCACCCGAGACAATTCTGAAATTTGCCTGAAGACTAAGTAACGTGCTCTGTATATCCTGAATAAGGAAATAAAAGCATTCCCCTTCACTGCGCGTGAACCAACGACTAATAAATGCGAAAACCTTGAACCCAAACACTGAAGCAATGCTAGCTTGGAAGTGATCAACGCTCACTGGAAGAAGTAAAACGAAAGCAGGCGGTGATCTTCGCCAAATCAGCAAAGGGCTTTACGGATGTGCCAGGCTTCCTCCGGCAGTATTGGTCTCGCAAACACCGGTCTTGAGGCGAGACTTTCGTACACAAACACAATGAGCGAGAGATGAGAAAACGATGGCAATGCTTGTTTGTTGTCCACGATGGCTGGAGCGCAAATGGCGAGGGAAAATTGTAGCCCTGGCAACTGAGTCATAATCGTGAACAAGCATGAGTACGGCATGCCATAGAGCGGGCTGGATTTTAGGATGGCTTGATTTTACGAAAAACAGAAGCAGCAAAAGCTTGATAATTTGGATTTGAGATTTTAGAGCTGCGTGATCTTATGAAAACCGGTAAAAGCAAAATAAAGCGAGCAATTGAGCTTTTGTGACCTGCAGATAATGTGCTCTTCTCAGAAATTGCAGAAGCAAAAGAAGGTAAGGAATTGAACTTTCGTGACTTACAAATGGTGTGATCTTCTGTGAAGCTGACGAAGCAAAAGAAGGCTAGTTAGCTTAATTGAGCACATGTAGTTCACCTCCCTGTATCTGAAATAAGAAAGAAGATGAAGGCGAAATGAAAGCAAGGCCGTAAGAAATAAAATAAAATTTCTATCTCTCGAGAGTTGTTGAGGCCGAGTGCACACGGCTCGTCAAAAATGTATAATAATTTTCTACAAATTACATGACACACGTTCCTATTTCCTAAGGATTCTTGTGATATTCATTCCTACTCGAATCTGATGGATTTAATACACTGGAAATTGGGGAGTTGATGAAGCTTGTATCACAGATACGCTCATCACACACTGCAGGCTGGCTTCGGACAGACAGACAAAAAGACACCCCTCTTATTATAGTGTAGATTTGCTTGAAGCATCACGAGTTATATTATTCTAATTTTTCTATTTTTCGCATGGAACAGTATCAGCTCATATACAATTATACTGTACATGTAAGAATATTACTATTTTGCTTTGTGGCACGAGTGTAAGCCTTTTCACATGAACGTTACTACGTCATCGCAGGGATGTAGCCTACACTAAGAATAAATTATAATGCAAGGAATAGGGCTCCGAGAGTGAACATTATGTTTTAAAGAATGGTTGATCATAAAAATTCAACTTTTCGACAGCCTAATAAATTGATTTAAGAAAGTATAATTTTATATCATTATAAGTTACACTTTGTAGAAGTGAAGTTCTTCGTGAACAATTAGTAGTATGATTTGGATCATCAGCCTTTCGCTTAGACATAATCTTTAACATCAAAGCTACATTTTTGTTGTATTATTCAAAGTTGAAGTTGGTAAAATTTAAAATATCACCGTTCTTCACCATTAATTAACAGATCTTAGCAATGGGCAGTGTTGAGTAATAAACCAATCTTTTTTTTTAATTTAATGCTTGCCACAATTGTGACAATGCTTACATGGTCTCGTGATTATTTTATGTGAATCGGAAAATAAATTCTTACTCTCACAACTCAAGAGGCAGAGAAAAATTAATTAGTCTTTTTGAAGCATCGCTCAGTTCTCTGTGATCAGATTACCATTCATTGAGAAATATTTCTTGCTAATCAAATTACTACTACTACCACTTGATTACTACTACTCGATATTAGACTAGTACCACTCGACTGATCCGCGGATATTCAGAGCTCAACATAAAACAAAATCAATTTTATTATCAAAACAATACAATCAAAAACAAAATTGCATCATTCTCAACACGGCGCAGTCACGCCATTATTTACCTGAAGAAAAATCGACCTAACACCATACTTCACATTTGATTAATATTACCACATGAAAATATTTGATCCAAGCTGGATTTTTAAACCTGAATTTTGACTGCGGAATTCTACCTCGTGATTATCGTTCTGCTCACAAAACAGCTGAACGTAAATTTCGTGCAATCAGGGCATTGAAACGCAATTAGAGCTACGTGGGAGCATCCAAAGTTTTTACTCCAATTGACGTAGGTTTGTGATTCGCTAATAACCCAATTAATGTTTCGTCATATTCTTTTGACCCATTATTTTCGAAACGCTAATCCATTGAACAAGGAAATATTTCGTGAAAAATGGATATAAACACAGGTTTTGAAAGCAGAAATTTGGGAGAAAAAAAATTTTTTACTTGATTAGTCAATTTGACGCGTACGTGCGCTCTTTTACTCTTCGTAAAAGTAAGCTTTACCGAGTATTCAACTACGGCGTGAGCCACCGGTGGCCACGAAAGGGTTTTCACGATGCTGCTGACTGGCCAGTAGTCACAAACTCAAATTTCGTAAATACTTAAAACTAGATGAGGGCACGATCATGATAATGTTTACTCTTTTCAATCTTGCTTACTACAATTGACTTTAAATTAATTTTGAATTTTAAACCTTAGTTTTACCGGCCGCAGTTAAAATTTTGAAAGCGCACATCGCGCTCATAGACTCGCATTTGTCCGTTTTCTTCACACCGCTAGCACCAGTCCGCCACCGCTCAAGCTCCGCATACGAGTAAAACCGTATCATCCGGAGACCGTTTATTTCTACCCTACCAGCAGACAGCGGTGACTCCGTGTGGGAGTCACACGAAGACAAAACAAAAAAAAAAAAACATCGGCATCTTAGGATGCTTCATTTACAATTCAAGCCTGAGACAAATCCCCTTGTACATTGGTTTTTCAAATGCCTTATAATTAACAGGACGCCAAAACACTTTCCCCGGTCAAAATCGGTACCCATTTCAGACACCTGGGTAGAGTGGGGTATTGTGGTTCGGAATTATAGTTATACAATAATTATAGTGCGGCATAGTTTGGAATTTTTTTTCTTCCCATTTTTGTGGTTAAAGTTTTATTTTGAAAATACCTTTGTCGGCAAAAACGAGTCACCTCCTCCTCACTTGTCGAGAAATAGTCATTGCCTGATGAACTGGCAGAGTCATCAGAAGTATTCATCAGAAGTATTCAAGCTTCTGAGGGAAGGTTCATATTCACTATCTTCCGTTTAACTAGACATTTGGGGTGTTACACTTACTTCAAAATGCTACAAAAAAATTAATGCAAATGTTGATGCAAACAACACCCATCCGACGACAATGGCTGTTGGAGCAAGTCTAGTAACAATGTCCTTGAAATCCCACAGCTCTACCCTATCGCCTCTGCCAGGCGAAAGATTTGACGAGAATACTCGTTTCACACGTAGAATGGCTTACAAAGGCCCAAAATTGACGAGTATATACGCGAGTGGCTAGTTTTTGAAGGTAAAGCTTTAGACGAGTCTACTCGTCGACGACTGAAGAAAGGACATTTTGTGAAGACGAGTATACACGTTTCTGCCGGGGAAGGGGTTAAACCACACAGCTATGACGAAGGGCAGGGAAATCCTTAAGTACGAAAATCGCATTTCCAAATAGTATACGAAATTCTCAACCTCACGATCGAGTAAATTACATTACGTAGGAAGAAACTGCGCTCTGTGTTGTATTACTGGATAATAAACAGCGGATTTGTGGTTTCCACTTGGCAGGTCCTAAGTTGAAACTCAACTAGATCCCTAATTTTAGAAAAATACATAAAGATAATTTAAGCCTCGCAAACCACAAAATAGGTGTTCAAAGAGAAGAAAGATGAAAGCACCATTCCGTACAGAATAAACGGACCACGAAATCATGCACAAGGTCTGTTCCAACACAAAAAAAATCCTGCGCATGAAAACAATTAGTCGAGAAAAAAGTTTAATGACAGAAGATAAAATATGAAGAAAAAAGTAGAAGGTCTGGAAAATAACACAGCAGTAAACCGAAAAAGATGGCCCTTAACAATACAAAAAATCTATGAGTTCCTAAATAGAGGCGCAAAATTTCCACGATATTTCATCGTTCACAATTGGATGAATATACTTCACACTCCTATTAAATTAGCTATTTTTAACTCTAAAGGAGACTTACTTCAACTTCGGTAGTGAAACCAAGGGCATAATTTCGAAACACAGGTCAGATAAACTTAAATTAGCTTCTAAAAAATGATCAAAAATCAGCTACATCACGAATATTCAGCGCAAATTGTTCGTGGAAAGTTCAACTATGTCAACAATGCTGATTATGGATCACGAGTGTACCAGCAATAAGAACGAGTACAATTTTTTATCTTTAACATTCGCCTGAAATAATTACAAAAAGATTCGAAAAACGAATATCAGTCTCCTGTTATATTTCTGATGGCCAGCACAGGTAACGAACATACCGTACGCCTCTTCTATGGACATCAATTGAACAACTTCAAGAGCGCTTCATTTATTCATTTAGGGCTGTGCTGCTGTTATTCATGGAGAATTTCCTCGAGAACAACCAATACCTCGCCTTCGAATGCAAAAAAGGTAACGTGCAACCTGAAAATACAATTACCTCGTTTGATCTCTCATCATTCGATGCGTTTACGTTTTCCTATCGCAATTTACTCCTTCTATATCAAACGTGATGGTCCGTGCAAAATATTTTCTTGAAATTCCAAGCAAAAGCGGGGTTTTTGTGAGGTTTCTCGAACGCAATTTTCATTTACTGGTGCCGCAAGATCACGTCAGCTGCGGCACGTCACAGAAGTTGAGCGCAAGAAACCTCTCGGGCCTCGAGTTGTGTTGCGCCGAGCTCTGGAATCCAGGGCAGTAATTGGAGAGCACATGTCATTGCGGGCTGCCGTCGTGAACGCCACTGCAATTTGTGCGACTTTGCATTACCCTAAATTAAGCCTACGGCCAGACTACTCCGTCGCACGCGCCCTCTGGACATTTGCTTCGCTTCTGTGTGAGGACGGAGGAAAAATATATTCGATGTGCAGTTTGGGTAAAATATGCATTACGAGTTTTAATTTTTAGAATTTTCAATATCAAGGCGGATAATTGCCATCCTGGTGCTAATTATGTAATAAAATTGGTAGTACAATTGATGAAAACTGGATAAATGAACATGAAAACGTGTCCAGTATATCTATGAACTTTGGAATCGTTTTTTAGACGCGAGGTAAAAATCGTTACAAAAATTGGGAGATATATAACCTCGCTTGTAACCTTTTGGAATACACGAATTAAAGCTTTCTCAGAGAATAAAACTATGTTGATGAAGCTGAAATAGCTTGCAACTATTACATGATATCGTTGAACATTGTAAAATGGTCTAATGTTGTACGGTAGTTCAATTACACTTTACAATTATGGTAGTTACAATTATTGATCTGCGTTTAGTACAATTTCAGCGAGTAAGTCGTACAATTTTCACACTTAAGAATTTTAGTTCCGCGTGTATTTAAGAGTGTATAGGTACAGGTAAGAGTTCTGCTACCTGCGCCAGTCATTTCACTTCATGTATGTACGTTTCAAAAATTAATGTGCTCATTATTGCACAAACTATTGTTAGCATTATTGAGTTCTGCAGAGTGCAAGCAGTGTTGGGTAATTTTAGCACACGTTCGAGAGGAACAGTTAGGCATGCGGACGATCCATCACGTCCTATAATGTGAAACTCCAATATTGAGTTTAAAACCCAGCTATTTTACGTGACAAGTATGAAGCGTTTTCAACCTTGACGTCAGGGAGAAGCAGCCTGGACCGCTATAAATACTATTGGTCGATTGTCTGGATGTGATGAAACAAAAGTCGATAGTTCTCTCAGAAACTAATGAAAAAATGAACGATGAAAAGAAGTTTTTTAAAGTTTGAAGACGAAATCCAATGTAAAAATGAGGTAGCTTATGAAGATAATCGAGCCCTCAAAATGAAGTAAGCTGTGGGTTCTGATGAAACTCGTACCATAAAAAATGATTGGCTTTTTGACGAGGTACAGAGAGGAGATGAAGGCTTTGAATGGCTGCAGCAGCATAACATCAAGATCAAACATTCTCAATGATGTTCTAATGCTTCTTGAAGCTTAAAAGTAATAGCTTGGAAGTAACAACTTTCGAAAAAGTTGAAAAGTCACATGCTTCTTTTGTTTACTGTCCGAGAGCAACCAGACTGATACAATTAGTCTCGAACCTGAACGAAGAAGCAGAAAAATTAGAAGAACAAGTCAAAACCAGCAATTGTTCAGTTGTTTTCCGGCTCGAGGATAAATTTTTGGTTTGTGATAATAATTGCAGATTAGAAAGCACCAGAACAAGCGAATGGAATCAATCATATTGGAAGTTGTTGAATTTTCCCTTAAATCTTGCAACAGAAACAAAACTTCAAAATTATTCCTCTCGTGTGAGGATGTTGGTTATTCGGGATAAATCGCTCATTTGGAGACAGACTGCTTAAGCATCGCGATTTGGATTTGATAGACTATATATATGGCAAGGCTAGCAATAAAATTTTTAACGTAAATACGCACTGAGAGCTAAGAGTTTTTCTTTTCAATATTTCCCTCAATAATTCCTGTATTCTCCGCCGCACCACCTGATACAAATAAATAATTTGAAAGCAAGGAGGCCGGTTATAACCAAACAAGTTGCTAAATATACACCTATCTCAAAGAAAACAAATTATAACGTTTGAACAGCACATAGCACCTAGCACCAAATTAATACAAAAAAGGAAGTAAAATGTGACTGCCAGAAAAACGTTAAAACGAATAAACAGATTTGACATCATAGTTAATAACTTCTCCAGTGTGAGGTTGAGCCCCGTTTTCCGCGTAATAATGACTGAGGTTCGAAATGCGAAGTGTTAAAATATTCTTAATGCTATTTTTCATATTTTGCTATAACAAATAAAACAGCAATCAATACAGTCTTCTTATTTCAGCGAAGCTCTTAACCGATGAGCTCACAAAAAAAAAAACACAATAGTTACAAAAAAAGAAAAAATGCTCATTAACCCTCTACCGCCTAATTTTTCTACTCAAATTGCCGGTGTTATAACCACCGTTATTAGACGTGGCTCTAGCATCAGGTTGTCTCCAACATCACATTAGAGACGAACTGCAACTCGGCAGTGAACTTCAAAAAATACATAAGAGCATCTACTTGACGAGAAATAAAATATATTAGCAGTTTTATTGAGTGTACCATGTGGGGAACGTGAGGCGGTAGAGGGTTAAGCGATTATACAGTTTCAGTTAGCATGAACACATTGACTTGACTTACTTCAAACATTGACTAACAATTATTTCGAAAGCCACTGTTTAAATTTGCTACCATGTCAAATGCAGCGACTTTTTAACTCGACGGAAAGCGAACATTTATTTTTTCAAATGAGGAGTGCTGAGAACAGATGCAACTGCTTGTAAAAATCAACATTTTACAAACCCTACCCGATTTTGTTTTATTTAATCTTAATCAGTCGAAAATATGCAGTTCATTTTTAAGAGGGAAAAGGCACACTATTTGAAGCAGCTCGATGTAAATATCTCTCGAGTCCGAAAAGACCGACTGTGTGCGCTTGAAATAATGCTCCAAAATTATCAGGGTTTTTCTAAGCATATAACAAATGTCCAGCCCTCTTTATGAAACAAAAATACTTTTATGATCGCTCTTAAGAGACTGCATGAAATAACTAAGAGTTCTTCATCAACGTTTAACTCTGACGTGATAATTTCTAAGAAAAACAGTAACACAACAGCTTGGCGTGCAAAACATTTGCTTTTGAATGCGTTTAACCTACTGAACGTATTGTTCGTAAATCGACGAAGTCTCAAAATTGCGAAGCACATCTTTGCTCACTGACAATATTCCACGAGCAAGATGCTAACATTGCTCGGCTTAATTTGTTTCGGTTGCGTCCAGGGTCGGTACTTGCACTACAGCCATGCCAGCTCTCGGGTGCACTTAACATCTGCCATGGTCACTGCGTTGCTTCTCCAAAAACAACAAAGCGCCGACACTGGATGAACAGCTTACAGAAAGTATGCTCAATATTGAGCACATTAATTTCATTGAGGTCAAAGTACGTTCAAGATTGAGCGCATGCGCGTTATCGACTTGACTAAAATTTATGCGGTTTTATGAAGATTTTTATTCGCCGACAAGAGTCGGGAATGCAAGCACAACACTCACATGCAGGGAAAGCAGCACGTTGACAGCCATATAATTTGTCGTTAAATATTCCATAGAAAAATTGGCTGCAGCAGACACTTTTATAAAGCGAACTTAGTACACAATTTACTTCACTTGAGTGGACCAGCAGATGCTAAAAATATACAATTTTAAAATTAAAGCAGCTTTACATGCACCTGCTGCATCGTATTTTCTATCTTTTAAGTCATTTCAAATTCGACTAATGAGAAATACTGAAAGTTAGATTGCAGATGTCACCACCGTTTGACATCAACATCGCTTCCAAAATTAAGTTTTGCTTACAGGTTTCATTGCATTTAAAAGGTGTCTCGGAATGAAATCGTCATGAGCTGCGCCAAAATTAAAATCACACCACATTCGTAGTTCACGCACTTTCATTGAATTACGAGTCGTTTCAACCGTGATGCTCAGTTATTAGATGTTCGGAGCATCTTTTTATCCCTCATGCAAGTTGGTTAAGTGTTCGGGGTATTTTTTTGTCACTCATGAGAGTTGGTGGAGTTTATAGAGGAATTTTTTGACACTCGTCATATTTGGATGCGAGTTGGTTTAACACATGCCAATCTGGTGAGTGAATCTCAGCTCGGTGAAATCCAATTTAAAGTTCCCTCCCTGTAACGGCCAGGAAGGTCAAGTTTTAGTTGGGTTGCAGCAGCTCCAACCGTGCGCGGCACAGCGATTTCGTCAAGATGAGCGGGCTAAGAAGATTCAATTTAATGTTAGTTTAGCACTTTAAGTGCGACGTGATCCACCAATGGTCACTGAGGGTATTTCATAATGCTGCTGACCGGCCAGACGTCGCTAAAACAATTTGATAAATGCCTAATAAGAAGAAAATGAAGGCGCAATCTCTTCAATGTTGGTTATTTTTAGGATCGATCTCTAAAATTAACTTTAATTTGAGTTCAATATTCAATTTTAGTTAAGCGCGCTGTAGTTAACGTGTTAAACCTCCCTGTACGCAACAAAGGCGTTCCAAAGAGAAAAGAAAGAAAGCACCATTCAGTATGGACTTGAGGAAACGCGGAATCTTTGCCCAAGGAGCACAGAAGCGGTAAATTGTGAAAGACATTTATGAAACGAAGTAAAAATTTCCGAAGAAGGAAAGTAGTAGGTGCTGAAACACATGACAGCTGTAAACCGAAAAATGAAGGTCCCCAACAAAATAATAATCTACTCTATTTTAACAAAAGGAAGACAAACCAATCCTGTCGCTTTGGACTTCACATTTCCCTCTTCTCTTCTCAGAGTTAATTCAGATATGTAGATGAATAATTGTATCCTCCTGATTAGAAATGGGATGCGAAATTTCTTCGTATTGTTTAACAAAGGCACAGTTTCACATTGTGTGTGTATTCTGTCAGATCTGAACCCCATTTAAGAAATTAGGAGAAAACTTTCGAAAACTTGCTTACAGCATATCTCGTGGAACATTTCCCACCAGACCTTAGTAGAGAACTTCAAATTTTTCGCCTGTGTATTAACCTTTTAAATTTAATTTTAGTGACACTGCCAAACAAAGAAAACAATCCCACTTGATGAAATTCAAAGATTCAGATTTATTAAATGATCTCGACGAGACTCGCTCAGTTAATGTAAGACGCCTCAAATGCTCTGCAAGTTTTCCCTCGTCAAAACGGGATGACAGTCAGATCTCTTTTTCTTCAAGTTTGGGCATAACAGGTTCTGACATTGACCATATACTTTGATGAAGTCGAAGTAAAATTAATACAACTCACAGCGGATCTATCATTTTTCAATATACGCAGTTCCTGACGATGTCATTCAGAGACAGCCACGTACATTTGGCAATCGAATGCCATGTACTCAGAAGATAAATTAATTCTAGAAATGAAATTTTTAACCTCTGACACAGAAGACAAAAGATGCCTTGTAACTTACATAATGGGAAAGCATATTTGATCAATAGAGGATTCAACAAAATGAAGCTACTCTAAAATGCATCCCTGATAAAAATAAGACAAGGACCTTGAAAAGTTGTGAATTAAATATCCTCAGTGTATTTTAACCAATCAGAGCAGCGTAAATTACTCTCAGGCCGTCAGAGCTGCACGCGACGTACGATGCCTGACGTAAAATCATAGCCAGGCGTTAGGTTGGAAAACAGGTCAGGCTTTAATGCATGACGTACTGCAGTAGGGCTGAACATAAAAGAGAAAAATGAACTTCCCAATTGAATTTTACCCAAGCCAAGGACGGGTCCCATATTGTAACGAAAGTAAGAATATAATTGAATTTACCCAACGAAAGATCAAAAGACTTTGCTGATCACTTAAACCAAAGCTGTAATTCACTTACTTAACAAGATTACTGCTGTAGGAATTATGGAATCTTCAAGATCAATGTCAGATCAATGTCTGACATGCAGACGAACAAATTGTATGCAAATGCCGTTTGCGTAAAGAATTTTTAACTAAAGCCCAAGTTAATAGATTATTAGATTATTAGTTAGTTTAAGCCTCCCTACTCGCAACAAATGCGATCCAAAGAGAGGAAGGAGGAAGGCACCATTTAGCATGGAGTTAAGGGAACGCGGAATCTATGCAGAAAGGGCATAAAACAGTAAGTTGAAAAAGAAGATTATAAAACAAGATCAAAGTTGAAGAAGAGAGTAGTAGGTGCTGAAAAACAGGACAGCAGTGAACCGAATAAAGGGGGTCCATTACACAACAAAAACATTCTATTTCAACAAAAAAAAGGCTTACCCAACTCTCAGCTCGGGCCCTCACACATTTTCCCCCTGGGAGCGCTTATTCCACAGATACAGTAGTTGCATGTCCAAGAGGGGCCCAAGTTAATAGGAAAAATTTTCCGAAGCATACTGTAGAAGTCATACTGTAAGTAGGTGGAACTCGAGCTTGGTGTCAGCCCCAAATTAACTGTTGTAACTCACACAAAGATTTTAACGTCGAGCTGGTGGAGTCTCATTTGATCATTTTAACCAATAATCGATCATCATCACAGTCTCGAGTAAGACATCAACTAAACGAAGAGCACTCCAAAAACTGAGGGCGTTTCCTCACCAAAGTTGGGCAGCGGCGATAGCCTCAGACCGAGAATAAATGCAGTTCAGCGAAGTGTGCATTCCAGACACTTTTAGAGCTTCACCAAATTATAAAGATAATAATTCTTATGGAAAAGCACCCTTTATCCGTATCAATTCATTCACTCACATCACCGGTATAACAGTCACCATTATCGGCCCGGTTTTGGGATCACTTAGTCACCACAGCAGATTCTGGACAGGAATGCCGTTTAGCTGTGAACTTCAGAGACACAAATTCGAGACTCAAAAATAAAAAATGCATTCTTCAAAACCAGCATGGCTGTTGAAATATTTATATGGGTATAACTATTATCGGCCCCAACATTAATGTTATTTTTTAATACTCTTGGATGAACAGTAGTTCAACTTTCCCGTTAAACACAATGGTAAATTATAAAAGTTCAATATGCTTGAAGCTTTGTAAATAATTATTTTAACTGTTTGCTATGTAACTTTACAGCTCAGAATCAGCACACAAGGCAATGCCCCAAAACTGTACCTTCATGCAAAAAATCAACAGGTAGTTAAAACTTCAACTCTAATTTCCTAGAGTTGGACAGTTAATTCTTTACGTGAGCTCCAAAGTTAATGCGTTCTTTTCATACGAGTTTTTCACTGCAACATGCCTCACTAATTTAGAAAATTGTCAGATCTCGTCCTGAAAATATACACGAGTTTATTTAAGCGCTCAATGCATGAGTTAAATGCCCGGTAAAATTATGTAGGAAAATAACGCCATCAAAATGTAGCGCGCTCAGTTCGAGACCAAGTCACTATAATGTACTAAAGCAGGGTGGAAAATCAAGGACGGCATTTTAAATTGAGGGACAAGATTTTACCGAATAATAGAACACTGTTCATTCAACTAGTCGTGCCAATTTACAATTTAGAGTTCAACAAAGGCGTTTTAAAGAGACGGAGGAAAGCAGCGTTTAGTACGAACTTATGGGAAAACGAAATTTAGGCACAATTTACTCAAGAACAATTAGTTCAGAAAGAACTTTATGAAATAAGATAAAAGTTGGAGGAGAAAAAAGTAGGTGCTGAAAAACAAGACAACGGTGAACCGAAAACGATGCTCGGTAACAAAGAAAAAATTGCATTACAACATAATGAAAGCCTAACTCTCAGCTCGGAACCTCACATTTTACCCCAGGGAGTGCTAATTCTCAAATATACAATAGCTGTATCCCTCTGAGGGGACCAGAAGTTGACAAACGCATGAATTTTCATCACGAAGGCAAGCCTGGGTTCCGTTTCAGTTTCCCACCAGTTTGGTTGGGGCAGATTAGATTATTAGATTATTAGTTAGTTTAAGCCTCCCTATCCTCAACAAATGAGATCCAAAGAGAGGAAAGAAGAAGGCACCATTTAGTATGGAGTTGAGGGAACTGGAATCTATGCAGAAAGGGCATAGAAACAGTAAGATGAGAGAGAAGTTCATGAAACAAGATCAAAGTTGAAGAAGAAAGTAGTAGGCGTTGAAAAAACAGGACAGCAGTGAACCGAAACAAAGTTGGTCCGTAACAAAACAAAAACCTATGTTATTTTAACACAAAGAAAGCCTACCTAACCTTTAGCTCGGGCCCTCACATTTTCCCCCTGGGAGCGCTAATTCCCATAGATACAGTAGTTGTATCCCCCTGAGGGGTGGTTGGGGCAGAAAAAGTTGCAAAACACCTTGGTGCTGATAAAGAACAGGACAGAACACACCCGGACACGAGGACCAAACTACAGTGCTAACTTCGGCCATAACAGTTGGAGGGACGATGGGCGGTCTGGCGGGCTTGGAAACTTTCCACAAATTATCAGAAACTTTAGCGAGCTCGAAACATTTATATTTAGAATAACGCATACTTATCCGTTGGTAGCACAAAAGATTGAATGCAGAAACATAATTTCTGCGTATTTGCTCATGCATGTGAACGGAATACAGTTCAGAATGCGAGAGAAATTTCTTCAGAGGAATACATCATTGTTATTTCCTAAAGCAAGTAGTAATATTAGAAAACAGGACAGCAGTAAACCGGAAAAACACTCCGTAACAAAACCAAAAAACTTATTCCGTTTCAACAAAAAGTGCCTACCAAATCTTCAGCTCGGGACCTCTCATGTTCCCTTTGGGAGCGCTAGTTCCCATAGATGAAATCGTTGTATCTCCCGGAATGGAAAATTTCTATAGATACAATAGTTGTTTCCCTATGGGTGGTAATTCCCATAGATAAAATAGTTGTATCCCTATAGATGGTAATTCGCATAGGTACAATAATTGTATCCCTCTGAGGGGATTGAAGAGTAGGTAAAAAAATACCCAAGTAGCAATAATTGTTCAGGGTGCACTGCCGTGTACCGGCCGCTAAGTGTCACTGGAGACCATGACTGAGCAATAATTGGGGAAGCACTCATCGCGTCCGCGTTTGAAAGTGCTAAGAAGAGACCTCGGCTCGCAAAGAAATAAAGTTATAAGTAAGCTAGCAATTAACTCAGCATTAGGATTGAACAAGATCTGGTTTCCACCATGATTCGTTACTAAGAAGCTAAATTCGCAACAAGTTACTCATGAGACTGCAAAAGATTGTCTTCATTATATTACCAATTGCTATAATTTCACCCACCTAAACCGATTGCCTCATTGAAACTATGAAAGCACCTAAGTGACACTACAGGGTTCAAAATTTCAATTTTTCTGCTTTCTCCGTAAAAAGTAAGTAAACTGACAACAAAGATCATTTCAATAATTTAAACGATTTAAACAATTTATGTACCACAAGTGATACAACAGTAGATTGTTTCTCAAGTCGAGTACAATTGACGCATTTGAGTATTGCTAATTGTGGGCGAGAATAAGTTCAGCGACTTTTAAGGCATCCTATCATCAACGCTATTTTCAGGTGTACAATTATGAAAATTCCCAGCAAAGGAAGCTCGTTTTTGCTGCTCAAGATGCCAAGCGGCGAGCAATACAAGGCACGGAAGCGTCTCAGATCAACCTTTAGAGCCTATAAGGCTCAGCGACGCCGCTTTATACTTAGAAACACTGGAACATTCTGCCACGTTCGGTTAGCTCAAGTAAGACAAGCGCACTTCTTGTGAAAATAGGAAGACGCTCACTGCAATGAGAACGTGCCACACCTGTGGTGGTGCTGTAGACAAACCTCCAGGACGAAGGTGTTCGGTATATAAAGTGTCCATTGAACTAGACTTAAGATACCATCTATTGCTGTATCACTTATGGGATATAAATTGCTTACATTGTTAAATTGTTTAAGCTGTGCTCGCCTACGTGCTCGCTCTTCATGGATGCAGAGACAGAGCTGTCATGTATAGATAAATAGATAGAGGATGTCTTTGATTACTTGTTTTCTTATCAAGCGGGTCGAAAGAAAATAAGACCCGCGCGTTGTTACTACTTGCTACAGAGTCACTCGTTGTATGTAAGTAGAGCAGTAATCTCAAATATTCTCGGATACTTGACACAGTTGTTGGCTGCTCTCTGAAAATTGTTTTTTTTGGAACTTGTCCTACTCGGGGATTTTCCACCTTTCAATTTTAGAGTACTGACGAGGTAAAAGTGAAATGGGAGATGAAGAAACAACATTGGAGCAAGAAGTCAGTTACATGCAATGCTTGCATCTTCAGTATAATTGAAATGGAAAGAAAACAACTGACAGCTGTACTTCCGAACATCCTCCTACAAGCTTCATTTACTTCCATAAATCGGTTAAGGTACGCCAGGCTCAAACAATGTCAGACACGTGCTGTACACTTCTTCTGGCAGAGCTCTGAAATCCTAATCATATTAGTTACCACGATACGGTGAAAGAATCTGCTTCATTGCACTCCGAAGGTACTTTCTATAAGGTTGACCAACTACATTCAAGTAACGAAGCAAACGAGTGAAAAATTTAACGGGTAAATTTAAAATTAACACAGATTGAAAAATAACTTCGTTTGATTCTTGTTTTGCACGACGCGAGACAAAAGACGCCTTTACTATTAATCAGGAAAGACTTTCTCGAGTTGAAAAAGTAGGAAAAGTTTCAATTATTGAAACACTTCCGCGTGCATAAGTTACTTGTTTTATGTTGAGCATAAAGAAACAGCGAAATGAAAACCAAGAAGGAGAAACAAAGAAAATAAACCATGTGTTAAATATTATAACACAAAACCATGATGAAATATCTGGAAAAACCTTGCAACACAACTATTAAGTATTTTTCATTCAAAGTTACTAGAAGAAGAAATGAATAATATATCGCTTAAAAGATTCGGAATGTTTCTAAGGCAATCAACTCGTGTAAGAGCAAACAGTAAAAGAAATCTGCAAAAGACAATCTGGTCTGATGGAGAGGCGGAATTGTGCCCAGAAGTTGCTAGCTAACGCGAGTCCTAACACCTCTCAGGAAGAACATAAAGAAAAGGGTCGATGAAATTGTTCCTGTACAGACCATGTCGACACAGGATGGGCAGAGGG
>JACJUY010000756.1:99269-125792 GCA_014220935.1 Platorchestia sp. MABIK | reverse complement strand
AATGGTAGCGATGAGGGAATGGGATAATAATAATGTAGAAAAGCTTGTTAGAATGATAACAATGGGGGAATGGGATAATAACAATGTAGAAAAGTTTGTTAGAATGGTAGCAATGAGGGAATGGGATAATAGCAATGTAGAAAAGCTTGTTAGAATGGTAGCAATGAGGGAATGGGATAATAATAATGTTGAAAGCTTGTTAGAATGGTAGTAATGGGAAATGTGAAAATTACAATGTAGAAAAGTTTGTTAGAATGGTAGCAATTGGGGAATAGGATAATGATGTAGAAACATTCCCCGGAAAATAGTTGTACAAAGCCCGAGTAACAACAGTAATAAAAATGAAAATGCGTTTCCGTCGCAGCTCCAGCGATCAACGAAGGCCAATCAAGATCCACATCGAATGCTATGATGAACTAAACCATTTGCAGCTAACGCAAGGGTCACGCTGCTTTTATACCTCATCTTCCTAATTTGGGAATGGATTTAAAATTAGGTTTTTCTACGAGGGTAAAATACTTCTCGACAAATATTCCATATTTCTACCAACAATAGCACTTTAATATTATTTTGTCTTCGACATTCTTTCTTTACCGAAGCACGTAACTGACAGTGTGGTAATTCTGGTTTCTTCAAGTAATCCACAACCTCACTGGACATTCAATTTATAAAAATGTGATGAAGAAACCGAGAGATGAACGCACTTCGGGTGAGGCTTTTTTCAGACTAGGAAGTGGTCGATGTTCATTCTTTTCACTAGAGAAAAAAATTTCAAATAAAAACTGTGCTTGCACAAGTTGCTGAAGAAATAATGTCAAATACATTACTTGGAAATGGACATAAGTAGACTGCATTCACACTGCGGAGAATGTGGTCGATGTTCATTCTTTTCACTATAGAAAATAATTTCATTTAAAAAGTTTGCTTGCAAAAGTTGCCGAAGAAACAATGTCAAATATTTGCTTGGAAATGGATATAAGTAGACTGTATTCCGACTGCAGAGGTTGGGATTGACGCAAGGTCCACCATGAAGCACGGGAAATCCTCCTCAGACATGATTGAAAAACACATTACCTACAAAAAAGAAAGATGAATGAAGTTGAATTACCCATCCAATGATGATGAAAGTGGAATTAGAAATTTAAAAACGAGGAAAATTCCAAGGAACTTAATCATATTTAATTGGAAAACGTTTTGGAGTCCAGCAATCTCCGAAATCAACTCCGCAGTACGCAATCACGCAGAAAAATGCAACGTACCGATATCCTCCAAAGACTTCTAAATCTAAGATTCTGCTTCAACTTCGTATGACCTTAGGATTTTAGAGTCGTTACATATTTTTAAACGAAAACCGGCCCTCAATAATACCTATAGTTCATATCCATTGCAAATAGTAACTAGATAACAATTTTGTCGGTTTCATTTTTTGTGACGTGTTTCTATTTTTGTTTTCGTGATCTCTTTAAATGACTGTCTACAACATTTTGATTCCTCTTTTATTGCAGGCATAATGACTTGTATTTTTGAACTGATGATGGGGCTGGACTCCGGAACGTTCTTTAATTAAATATAATTAAGTTCCTTGGAATTTTCCTTCGTTTTTAAATTTCAAATCAAGTTGCGATTGAAGAAAACAACTGACCCGTACAGATATGTTCGGATGAAAGTAGAATGTTACATTTTTCAGTTTTTCCAGAAGCCAAATCAATGCGTTTTCTGTTAAAGTGTGAAATTTTCCCTGTGCTCATTAAGGAAAGCATTGTGTTTAATTTAGCTCTATGCCATTACTCAGAGCAAAGCTTGGCCGGTGACAAACAAGCGAGCCAGCTTCCAAAGGAGCAACAAAGCAAGGCTGCAAGCGGAAATAATTGGCCGAGTTGTATGAGAACACAGGAAACTTGAAATATAAAATCGAAGAGTCGAAATTTTTAAATTCTTTTGTGATTTTTTTTTAGAAGTCAGACAATTTGTTATCGCGTCCAATTCTCCCATGAAAAAAAAAAACATGATAGGTCACCCGACAACGCGGATCTTTCACAGGACTCCAGAGCAAATACGCGCAATTCTCATCAACACTTTTTCAAAATTCTGTGCTTGCTCGGTCCGGGTTTGTAAGGGAACGGGGCAGCTTTTTTCAGGTTTTAAATGGTCCCCCAGGGAGGTGTAGTTAAGCAGGGAGGTATGTAGGTGTAGAACAAAAAATAACATTGATATTTGTTACTGAAGCAGTGCCTGTCTCAGGCCATCTCTTCCATTGAGGGTTTGGTCCGACTCTATCTGGTTAAGGCTCGTTATGCAGCATGTAAGCTGGTGCGAAAGTACAAAATATTATTATCGAGCAACATACAGAGTAATTTGGTGCGTGTTGAAAACAGCAAAGCGAAGCAGGTTCTCATAAATTGTGCCATCACTAGCTAAGTCAATTTTCTTTTTGGTGTGAACGCAAATGAAATTCACGCGTAAATCCCGGTATTAAGATATTTACCTTGCAAACGTGAAGAATTTTGCGTTCACAGCACTGAAGTGCACCCACACACTAATATTAGCTTCTAGACAAATGTGGTTGTTGAAAATCGAGGATTCCGGTCACCTAGAACTTTATTAAAATTCGACAGAATATTAATTTGACAGAAGCATCGGTGTTCAGGCCAACAGACAGACCATTTGTGAGCAAAAGACGGCGCCTGTTTCTGTCCGGCTCAGAAACCGAAGTTTTTTGTCGCGATATTGGCAAAGAAATTGGTTCAAAATCATTTGAAATGATACTGCCACGAAGGCTGTCAACCCTTTCTCTAAAAAGATTTATAAATAATAAACACAGATATACACTAAGAAAAATTCCAAAGGAGGTTCCTAATGTCAAATAAATTAATACTAAAAGGAACAATCAAGTCAAATAAGTTTCGCGTATGCAAACTAAACACCGGCAAAAGAAGCAGGTTAACGTTAAATTCATGTCCGCAGGAAGTTAAGAAACTACAAATCAAAATAAGCAACAATTCTCAACTGTTTTTGTTTTACCTTTGGAGTCATTAATGGATGACTTCATGTACAATAACATTATTCACCGAAATTTCTTACATTTAGTACGTATCCGAAGACATGCGATTATAACACGTGATAACACCCAACTTTCCAGTCTGAATTGAACACGAGCTACTTAAAAATTTCCTGACGTATTGAGGTCTCGCATAGTAAATTTTTTGGTCAAAATGAGAAAGTTCCGTTCGAAACAATGCGCAAAAACGAATAAATTATTCTGGGAACTCAAAATGTGTGAGCAATTTACTGTAGAAAAATTGCAAAATCAAATACATAGCTCAATCCCAATAAGAGCTCCACTACTTCACTACAACAAGAGCTTCACATATTTTGAACCAAAGCTCATATACTTTCAACAAGAGCTTCACATACTTTCAACAAGAGCTTCACATACTTTCAACAAGAGCTTCACATACTTTCAACAAGAGCTTCACATACTTTCAACAAGAGCTTCACATACTTTCAACAAGAGCTTCACATACTATCAACAAGAGCTTCACATACTATCAACAAGAGCTTCACATACTTTCAACAAGAGCTTCACATTCTTTCAAAAAGAGCTTCACATACTTTCAACAAGAGCTTCACATACTTTCAACAAGAGCTGCACACATTTTCAACATGAGCTTCACACACTTTCAACAAGAGCTTCACACACTTTCAACAAGAGCTTCACACACTTTCAACAAGAGCTTCACACACTTTCAACAAGAGCTTCACACACTTTCAAAAGGAGCATCAGTACTTCTCTAGAACAGAGGCTTCTCGTGCTTTCACCTGGAGCTTCACTACTTAATCAATTTTGAGAACGGTTCGTGAGTTTCAGGCAGCATCTAAATCAGACAAAATTACGCAAAGAATTAATTAGGAAAATACAACAAAACATCAACAGCGCTCTTACGGAAGGTCGGTCGCCCCCACATAAAAACAAATGAAAAGTAAAAATAATAGCACATCTTTTTGATAAAAATACATCTGTCAGCAGCGATTAGATTAGATTAGATTATTATTTAGTTAAAGCCTTGCTATCCGCAACAAATGCGATCCAAAGAGAGGAAGCAGGAAGGCACCATTTAGTATGGAATTGAGGGAACGCGGAATCTATGCAGAAAGGGCATAGAAACAGAAAATTGAGAAAGAAAAGTATGACACAAGACCAAAGTCGAAGAAGAAAGTAGTAGGTACTGAGAAACAGGACAGTAGTGAACCGAAAAAAAGGTGTTTCTTAACAAAACAAAAATAATTTCATATCAACAAAAAAAAAGTCAACCTATCTCTCAGCTAGGGCCCTCGCATTTTCCCCCAGGGAGCGCTAATTCCCATTGACACAACAGTTGTATCCCACTGAGGGGTCTAAATTGTCCCACATAGTTTCATAGCATCCCATTCGCGGACCCATTTGAAATTATTTGCCCATCGTGAAATTGAGTTGAAAGTTCAATTACACCTGGTGAAAAACAATTAAAAAACATCAAAATTGTTTCGCCAGTTACGTGATTCATCATGTTTAAATTCCCCAACACTACTGCTTACTTTAGGGAAAACTTGACTCGCTCAACTTGACTTGATTAATAACTCAAGCGGTAAATTTTTTCAACCCAAAATGCTTATCGCTTGAAATTTGCGGCTATAACTTGGTGTTTCATTTCATATGAGAAATACGCACGCTGCAAGCCAGCAAAAAGAGTCCCATTTCCACACCAAGAAACATAATGCTTCTCCAGTTACAGAAATAACTAATTGAAAGAGAGCTGTAAAGTGTCTCTCAACAGTCTTAGGAACTAATCCTGCCGATTGCCTTCCTTATTCTCCTGGGATCTGCCAGCGTTCACCGACCTCTTCTCGAATAGCTCCATGTCATCGGTGGATTAACTTGTTTTCAAACGTCCTTGATCTTCTCCAGTAGCATCTCTACAGATTGAAGCTGATGCATGAGAAGCTTTTTTTCAACGTCAAACTGATACAAGTGCATAATAATAAATGTAGCAGCAGTAATCATTCTACATTTCTAAAACAAAACAACTAAATCAACTCAACCACATGGCCTGCTCCATACTGGCGCCACATCTGTACTACAGAAATACTACTTCATTTCAGTAATTGTGAACGATACTACGCAAGATAAATTATCTTGATTGACTGGCAGCCCTAGGCAACAATAGCAAGAACTTCAAGTCAACTGAATTGCCTAAACAGCAAAGTTTCAGGCAAAATATGAGACGAACCCCATACACAAATTACAACCAGGCTACGTTCGTCAGAAGTTCCAGCAACTTCTTGGACAAGTCTGAGGAATTCGACACTTGATTAACTTCAGATTTCTGCTTGAACACTCACGTAATGACTTAGCACTCGCAAGATTAATTATGCTCTCGAGCGCTAATGAAAGATCAAAGTGAGAGACGAAAATGACTTGAGACACTCTCTAGAGCCCTGCTTCAATGCATGCAAGAGAATTCAGGGAAATCTCGGTTGAGTTCTTTCAGTATTTAAGCAAACTTTCCTGCAGGACATAGAACATCCATTAAAATCATTTTTGATTCGAGTGAGTAATACCGCGCGGCGCAGTGAAAAAACCTTGAAGAAATTGTACAAGAACTCAGTTTTCCTTTGGATGTATGACGTGTGCATAACTCTTAATCGGAAAAACGAAAATAGATGCCTTATTTGGGAAAAAGCATCTTTTCAAGACGAGGGAGGTAACACGGTAAATCAAAAGCAGTGTGTTTTCGTAACTCAATGATATTTTGAGGCAAACACTCCGGTTTTTATCCGAAATTAAAACGGGCTGTTACATTTTAATGTTATCTGGGAAAATTTTAATCCCCTTCAATTTGACAGTCGCGTGAGACGCCTCAAACGAATAAAAGAATATGGAACTTGGGCAGCTCAAGCTTCGACTACGTCCGTGGATACGCACAGTTTCGCCTTCTCCAACGTAAGAAATTGAGAAATTTAAAAGCAAGGAACGAGACTCGGTCATTTACGAAACTAATTCCAGAACAGCCTCCAGCGAGTACATTCACTTGTTATTCTGGGGTCAGCAGCTGAGGTCCCAGAAGAGAAGCGGTAATTCCTCAAAGAGTTGATACCCGACCCGGGCAAAACAGCGTCATCGGAGTGGTAAGTCCACGACATTTGCTGAAGAAGAACCTCCTACACAGCACCTCTGTACACTGGCACTAATTCGCTGCACATCAAAGTGGCAGTAGAAAAAAAACAAGGTGTCAAAATGGTCATTATCCGAACTAACACTAGCAAGCTGCTGGTGTAAAAAATCCTTCGAAAAATTTGAACTTTAGTGGTGAGGTAACAAACAGTAGTGAGTACAACAGGAATATGTTTGATACACTGCGGTAGTTTGACTCCAAACATGAGTTTAACTCACGAAATCGGAGCTAACAATTTCGCAGACGCACTTCTTCATCACTCATAATGTGACGTTTCTAACGAAATCTGCGGTAGTGTAAACTATGTAGCCGAAGAAAAATAAAATTATTTGTGTGTTTCGGCAACAATCACTTCTTTGGTAGGTCAGTAAAGAACCACGTCTTGTATGAGTGCAAATTTGCATAATCCAAGACGTGTTGCTTTGTTAACTCATCAGATTGCGATCGGAATAATGAAAAGATTGTGAACAAAAATAAAGGTAGAATCTCAACGAACCATTCGTTAGACATTCATATGTTTCCTTTTTTTGTCTGATTTGAATCACAGAACTCCCACCAATGCAATCCTAAAGAAATATACAGTAGCGGCTATAATAGTTGGGACAACTAACAATTCGACAAACTATCAACAATAACTACGATACTAGAAGCTGCAATGAGCTTAATTTATACACACATGTGAAGCCACATGTCTTACTTAACAGGTGTTAAAATCTTTAAATCAGATTAGATTATAAGTTAGTTTAAGCCTCCCTAACCGCTTCAAAAAAGAGTGTATCGAAAAGAGGAAGGAGGAAGACACCATTTAGTATGGAGATAAGAGAATGAGGAATCTATGCAGAAGGGGCATAGAAACAGTAAGTTGAGAAAGAAGTTCATGAAATAAGATAAAAGTTGAAGAAGAAAGTCAGAGGTGCTGAAAAACAGGACAGTAGTGAACCGAAAAAGGTGGTCCTTGACAAAACAAAAAACATTTTATTTCAACAAAAAAGGCCTACCCAGCTCAGCTCGGGCCCTCACATTTTCTCTCTGGGAGCGCCAATTCCCATAGATACAATAGTTGTATCCCCCAAAGGGAAATCTTTAAATCATTTGGGTGAACAAAAAACAAGTTGTAAACAAATACATTAGAATAGTGATGATTTCATGTCAAAAAAGCTCGGACATCAATTCTTTTCCACTTTTATGTTTGAGTTAACAAATACTGCCAGAGAGAAAGTTAAGTAGATTGATCCAGCCAAGACTAGTGTCATTACCTGCGCAGCAGCCGACGCAGCAACATGCCCAGGGAGTGCCTACACCTGCTTCTGCTCGTGAGTCGATTGTGAAATTGCGCCTTGAAGAGAAGCTGTCGATGAGGGCAATAGCCAACACAGTCAAGCGACCTAAAGGTGTTGTTGGTGATTTTTGGCTAAACATGAGAAGGATGGCTCAAGCACTGCTGGTGTGTCAAGTGGCAGACCTCGCAAAACCTCAACAAGACGATACTGCATTGGTTAGACTAGCTAAGAAGGTCCGTCTCAAAACTGCATGCAGTAGGAATTTCTTGTGAAGCTAGCGAGATTTCAACACCTGTTAGGTAAGACATGTAGCTTCACATGTGTGTATGAATTGAGCTCATTGCAGCTTCTAGTATTGAAGTTATTGATGATAGTTTGTCGAGTTGTTGGTTGTCCGAACCATTATGGCCGCTACTGTATTTAGAACAGATTAAGAAAAAAATTCAGAACTTCTATTAATCAGGAAGTTTGCTGAATTTTTAATGTTCATTGAAAACATTTTCATTTAATCATTTCAGTTTGCAATGTAATGATTTCGCTGAACACATTCACTTTCGTTTGAAATTTGAATATCCTCAAATTATTTTGAGCGAGTCATTAGCAAGGTAGAACACTAACACAAATGGCGTGCGCATTTACACCACCCAAGCACCCAGTTTAAGGGAAAAAGAAACATTGAAGTTTGAGCTCATCAGATAATGCAAAAAGTAAATAAATAAATACCAGCAGTGCCTATCAAAATTTCATAACTAAAGGTCCTACACCGCACAATTCTCAGAATTTTATGGTATTAAAACACCGTTAGGGATGAATAGCGCAAACACAAACTTGTGTGCAGCGCTATGTTGCCGCCGGCGTACGGCAGTAAACGGCGCGGGACGCAATAGAAACACCGCAAATCTCTCGCAATTCTGCTGACAATGGAGGCAGGGTGAACAAATTGCCTCAATTTCCAGAACGCGGCAATCAAATCTGAAGATTAGACGCTGTGCAGAGACCTGCGTGGCGGTGCTCGTCGTGTAGCTTCAAGCTCATGTTCTTTCTCTGCTACTTCAGCACCAAACGTACTACGGAGCAGACGACCATTGGCTTGCTATCAACACACACCTGAAAGTTTTTCAACCTTGCGAAACTGTTCCAGTTCAACACGTGTTAAAATACGAAGATAATCATTTATCATCTTTACTCAAAGAACGCTCAATTGTTAAATTTTAAATCTGTCAGTCTCTAAAGGCAACGTTTCGATATTGCTAACATCATCTTGAGATGTTAGTAATATCGAAGATGATGTTAGTAATAGCGAAGAAGATGTTAGTAGATGATCAAAGCGTTGCCTTTAGAGACTGACAGATTTAAAATTTTAACGATTGAGTGATTTTCTAGTAAAGATTATAGGTGATCATCTTCGTATTTTAACACGTGTTGAACTGTAACACCTGAAAGCTTGTCACGTGAATTTTAAAGTTCCTTGGTTAAGAATTTTACGTGGACGTCATCAAAAGACGACGGTAACTATGTAACCTCAGCATGTGAATGAAATTGGTTCACTGACAAAATAAAAGGAATTTACTGATTATCCTTCGCATTTTCACTAGAATTTTAATCAATTTGCATTCTTTACCCAGAGTAGTGCTGCGTAAATAAAGAACATTCTTCAACCCACATCAAGACATACGGTCTCCTACGGTGAAGAAAATTGAATTTTGCTCTATATATTCCCCCTCTCCCCTCGCGAAAATGACAAAACTAATTTTCCTAGCTCTCTTAAAAAAAAAAACCTTGGTTGATTGATTTTAGAAGACGACGAAGAAATATTAGACATTTCTACTAGAAATATTTTAGCAGCCCTGCGTGCTGTGTACTCGTCCACAACTTTCAGTCCTCACTCATGACGCTCTAGGAGCAGACTTATCCCTAAAGTTTACCCCGAGCTTCAGTATATCAACGAGGATTGACAAACGCGAATATACTCTAAGTCCAAATAATAAATCCGCTGAGGGCAATAACGAAGCATATCTGATGTATTTAGTTGACTTTGAATTCAAGTGCTGATCAATATACAAGCGCTACGATATTCTCCTGTTATGAGTTAACAATGGAAGTCTTATAAGAAACTTGAATTTTAAGGTATCAGGCCTAATCCACTAAATAATTCTCCTCTAAAAATATAACAAGTGTTAGGTTACAAAATATACGAAGTGTTATATTCAAATTTATCCACGGATAACTACATCATATTTTCTGGCCGAGAAAACCAACCTGACGAAGTACATTTACAGTCTCATCATTAAAACAGATACTAGGTGTTGCCAAATAAATGTACTCGCTCTCTGACCACACAGTACTCGTAAATTCTTTTTTTCATACGTGTATTGGCATTGTACAAGTTAGATGAGTTCTATCAACTAAAAGGAGATTAAATTTAAGAATATTAAGCCTCATGAAATCAAATTTAGCTGCACTTGCAACATAAACAAAAATATATGGGGAAACGTAGCCAAAGAATGAGCACTTCTGTGGGGATACCCTGCACTACCAACCTCTACAACCAAATTGTTCTTCGTTAGTAATATTCTCAAAACATTTCCTCAAAGATTCTCTTTATTCTCATTGAACTTTTCTCCCAATTTGTTTGAATAAAATCCTCTAAGATTTGAAACCGATCACTTCCGTCCAGCGAATGACTTGCATCTGAGAACTGCATCCAGATTTCTCGATTGATTTATGTTTCTGATTGATTGATTGATTTATGCGATTTTTTATGTTTTTATGGCTTGTAGGTACATATATGAACTTATTTTCACGGATTGTTCAATGAATCATCTGAGAGAGATTCTAAGATTTTCGTCCCCAAGTACATAAGAAAAAAAAAACATCGTGAAAGAAAATCCCAACCAATGCAGAACTTTCCAGGCAAGTTTGTGTATCATTGCTTGTTTTGAAAGATGCCACACCCTATTATGCGTGTCTTTTATTATTTGTTATCAACTGATTTTCTTGCAAGAAAAATTTCAATAAAAAGACTTTGAAGCTTTTATTCTTTTAGTACTTTCCATTCATTAATTTCAAACAGGATCTTTGAATACAATTTTATATTCGAGAGAATTTTTGATTCAATCTACATCGTATATTGTTATTTTCTTTAAGGCAAAATTTCTTTTTTCGTGAGACAATCTTATCAAGGGTTATGAACAAGCGTACTGCGTACTTGAAAAAAATGTTTAAATTATGAGAAATATGAAACCGAAAGCAATCTCTTAGAAGGAGTGAAGAAAAAAAGGAGAATATCATGCAACTAATAAGTACTTCACACATTTCTCCACCTGAAGAGAACTAACTCTTACGAACAGAATCTTGCTGACAGGCCCAAATCTACGTAGACCCTACCCTCAAACACACACCACCGCGTTCCATGATTGTCAAATTCCTTATTTTACGGCCAAGATTCTTAAAATGATATTTCCGATTTGGCCTTCTGGCCCAATTTTTTCAATAGCAAATTCAATAATTTGGCCAAGAAAAAATACAACTCACCAGCACAGTCATACTCCCTAGCCTATCACGGATCTTCTAATCTCAAATTCAAATGGAGGCGTCGTAACGTGATGTAACCACGAGACTTTCAACTCAGTACCTTCCAACTCTCAATGGTCTCACTCACCTGCGCCGTGCACCGCAACGTTGGCGCAACCTAGGCCGCTACTGAGCAGAGAACAACTTCATTCATGCTGCTGAATTGTATGAAACGTTCTAGTGATATTTAATGTTAGCACAATTTATCTTCGCTTTACCAGCAGAAACTTCGAACAAATATTACGAGGTTTTTATTTTCTACCCGCACAAGTAATTGGTTTACATTTAAATTAAAAACTCAATGGTATACTAGCTTGAAGAACGTTTTAGACTACTAGTGACGTATCAAGAATGTGTTAGCACTGACTAAGTAAAAATTGTACTCATTAATGGTTCTGTTGGTGCAAATTTTTCTCTGTCTTCCTTCACTTATTGATTACACTGACTTTACCTGATGAGAGAAACAAGCTCTCTTCGTCATTGATATTTATCAGTACCAGTTTCTCCGGTTCTCCAACACCGTTCTTTAACATATTTTATTTCATAATATCCCATAGGATTTTTCTCCATGGCATGTTTATAAAAACCAATTACTCAAATTCAAAGATATCTAACATCAAAATTATTCGACTTAGGCAACTTGACATCCATCAAACATTGACTTGAATCAAGCAAGTATTGCATCATACTCATTGACACCGCCATCAAAATACAACTGATGAAGCGCATGCGCAAAGTTTCAGTGACGAGAAATGCGCACACGTACGAATGCGCACACGCACGAATGCGCACAAGCACGAATGCGCACAAGCAAGAATGCGCACAAGCAAGAATGCGCACAAGCACGAATGCGCACAAGCAAGAATGCGCACAAGCAAGAACGCGCACACGCACGAATGCGCACACGCACGAATGCGCACACGCACGAATGCGCACAAGCACGAATGCGCACAAGCACGAATGCGCACAAGCACGAATGCGCACAAGCACGAATGCGCAGGACTGCACCACGCAAGTCGGGCAGATCTCCTCCTCTCACTGAAGTAACGAAGCCAAATTAAGAGACGAGTACTCTATGTCAGAGTGACCTAACTTGAGAGCGACTAAACGACGTCCATCTGCGTTTATCACTCCCTGTTCTGAGTGAATTCCTGCAGTGGCAGCCGAGTTAATACATGTGCTACAACTGCATGGATATTCAAGAGTGATAAGCAGCCCACCTATTTTTTAAAACTTTTAGAGAAATAATTCTATTCATACAAAGAAGACTGTGATTAAACGGTTTTTAAAAATGAGGGGAGGATTGTGAATAAAAATCAAGCTTCCGTTACGAAGTCATTCAACCAAGCAAATATTTTACTTACTTTCGTTAAATTCGCTGGTGTCAATAAAAAATTTGGTTTCAAATAAAATGAAAACCATTTGGTCAACAGAGGCCAGCTCAGCAAGTTGACGAACACGGTAAACAAAAGTTGGTCATCGAAATATTACGTTCAATTCGTAAAAGTCGATTATTTTCATCTGACTACGTAACGTTTTACCAGCAACAAAACGGTTCTTATCTCAAAATATGCTCTTTGTCTATCGCTACATATAAGCGTATTATAGTGCTACAATTTGAATACAAAGATACACGTATAAGCCCATACACCCAATTTGTAAATATTTATTTGGCATATAAATATTCATGGCTTACTACTGTTCTCCTTATCTTTGTCCTAATAATTTTTTATCTTCAGCACAGAAGAAGACCCTACCCTCCAACACACACTACCACCTTGTTCCCGGGAAGGCAAAATTCGTTATTTTACGGCTAAAATTCTCAACTTGAAATTTTCGAATTGACCTTCAGGCCCAATTTTTCCAATGGCAAATTAATCATTTTAATAATGACATATTAATCAAACCAGACAACGAAATTTAACCGGACGACGAAAAGTCAAAAACGCTCTAAGGAAGCTGCTCGCACAAACGCAGGAGGATGGAGCTTTCGCTGCACTGGAAAAATGTTACCCGACAGTTTGTGTGTTTTCATGTTTAGAGGAACCATGATCAATCCGAGGCTATTTGTCATTAGCGAAAGTGAAGAATTCCTCCAAACTCGTTCATCTCTCAGAGTGCATGTAACGCTCAACATTGAACTCAGCGTGTAAAAAAAAATAACCTATTCTCCCTAGTCCAGTAAATGATAAATTTTCAATATTACCTAGTCATCTGGTAGCTTCATACTTTTCTTGTATAAAAATTTTTCCTCTGTAGTTCATCATTCGTAGTGATTTTCTAAATTTTTCTATATTTTATGTTTTTAATCAGTGTGACTAAAGCGTTCTCTCTGTTTATTTTCAGCCCACTGAAGATGGGGATTAAAACATCGAAACGTTGACTACTTTAGACAGTGATTTAAAATTCTATAAAATTGACAATGATACACTAAAGATGATCAACAATTTACACTAAGATAAATTTTACACAAGATTTTCTTCACAAAAAATTTAAAATATAATTACATGTACATAAAAAAATGTAAAAAAAGATGATGAACTTCGTCATGCAACACGTAATGATCGAGAGAAGTTCCGAAGGTTGACAATAAATATTATTCACCCCATGAGACTGAGGAGTATTGCATTCCTTTGTAACTTCACGCTCAAATATTCAAACAATCAAAATGACATCTGCCGAAATTACACTTTCCAATGTTAACGTACGTTTGCTCTGTGCTGCATATATTTACAAGATAGAATCTCACAGCAGAATAATTCTGTAGCACAGTTTCTTTCGTACAGAACTTCCTTTCCTTTATTTATTTCACTCGGAGCAAATAGTAATTTGATTACACTCACAAAATAACCATCATAAAGAAATCATTCAAAATACAGTTATCGTGATTTCGAGTTGAACTCATGCGCTTAGGCGAACTAAACACGTATTTTCGGAGACCCCGTGAGAAGCAAGTTACAAACCTGAGCTATTATTCTACTGTAATTCGGAGTCAACGCACAGTCAAGGCAAATGTCTGCACTCGGGACGCTATGCGAGAGCAATTTGTTCCCGGTAGAGAACAATTAAATTGTGCTCTGAAAATATACGACTCTGCAGTTTGTGTTGCTATATTGCAGGCAGGAAACTCTTCCTTGCGAATGTTCAACCCTAACCTAGAAGTAAAAGAGTTCGATGTACCTCCATGAATTTATAGATAGAATTAATTAACTAGAGACCAATCTCTATTCACTTGGATTGGGAGCACACAATTTTTCATATTATGGCGGTTAAGTGAAAAACACTTTTCATTGGATTTATAAAGCCAACAGCTCAACATTATTGATTTAGGGATCCAACACAGCATTACCACTCACAGCATTATCACAGTAATTTATGGAGTCAAAACCTCAGAATTACTGGTGCTGTACAAATTTTAAAAGTAAAAACATCATTGTTGTATGCAGAACACTAATTAACGGAACCAATACTACAGCATTACTGCTGCCACAACGCTGAAGAAACCAGAACCACAGCATTACCGCTGCCACGACTTTTGATAAACAAGCACGGCATTTATTTATGGAACAAACACAACAGCAATTCTGCTGACACATCGCTAAAAAAGCAGCATTCTCGCTACCACGACACTAATTAAGGAAACCAGAACCCCAGCATTACTGCGGTCACAACAATAACTAAGGAAATTAAAGTTAATGCATCAGCATTGCTGCTAGCATGACACTTAATCGTGAATGAATACCTCAGCATTAACCGTGAAATACCAATTCACCATGCAGATACCGACCTCCTTCCTTCTAATTCGCCAACTATACACCGTTTATTAGCTGGCAACGATGAAGAAAAGTAACACCATCAAAAAACACCAACTGTCTTTTTTTTTCTTTTTTTCATGAAATAGCAAGGACTAGTTCAGTCACAATTCTTTTTTTAACATTAGCTTGAAAAGCCTTGCGTATCGAACCGAGAAGCCAATTTGCAAAGGTCGAAGTGTTTCACTTTGATTTGCAAAGCAAACGCTCGAATTTCAAGCTACTAATGGAGCGTCGCTGCAGAAGCAAAATAGATGCTTTGCGCAGCTGCGAGGAAATCTCCTCATCGCTGTAAAATAGAGTAGAATATCTACGTAATCGAGTAAATGGGATCAAAATGTCAAGGAAAACTCCATCGATTGATGTTCGTAGAGGAAACACATGAGGAAACTCAGTAAATGCTGAAATACAAATGTAAAACAATCTCACGAAATTGATAGTCCGCCTGTATAAAGTATTTAGGGGAATCGGGAGTAAAGTTCTAATGCGGAAAATGTTTCAGAGCCAAGGAATACCTTTCTGTAATGTGAAACTTGAAAAAATACTGAAAATTGCATTAAAACAATGACATGTTTCGCTCACATTGCTACATACCTCGACAACATTTGTTTTACCATATTCATTCACAATTTCACGTGCTCAATATAAGCCAAACTAAATGAGCTTCGCTGGTATACAGTCACCAAGACCAGTTTAGAATTTCTATGCATAATATGGGGGTACGTGAACATGCTAAAAGTGTCCGTGCCAGTTCCATCTCAGTAAGAGAAAAGGCGTATCCAAAATGAATGTCAAAGCACTATAAGGAAGAAAAGTGTTTACGAAACTATTTTCAACAGCATAAAAAAAGCATCGGTCAGAGGAACTCAAAGTAGAAGTATTGCAATCCAACAGGTGAATGAATACTCTTTGGAAACACAGTGTGGACCGGAAAAAAAAATTTGTCTTCCTCAACCGTGAAAGCAACATAAACACACATCTTCTAGGGGCGATTCAATAAGTTATTACCGACTGATTTCAAGCCAAATTTACTGCAAACACACGCCTAATATTTTAATTCAACTGTAAACCATGAAATAGAATTGCGTTTAGCAAACGGACTCCCTTGAGGGTTTTCTTCCTCCATCTCCTGTTCATGATTGGTACTAGTTTTTGCCTATTATATTTTACTTGGACATCTGAAACAATCCCACAAATTTAATTAGGTTATTCGTCTTCTTAAAAGCCAGGAACAACCAAAAGAATGTTTTATCTCGAAAATCTCGGCCGCATTCTACCAGACTTTTAACTTTGTAATTGAGGTTGCCCCTGAAAGTATATTAGTAAATTTACCTACTGCCTCGTTAGATCATCTACTAAATTCCACCATTGCAAGTGGACTCCTACACTATACGAGTAGCGTGACATGGCCGCGTGCGTACGAATATAGTCCAGTAATACTTATAAAACTCTCATAATGAAAATGCCTAGATTCCATGTATTACGTAATTTCAAACTGATGTCAACAAGCTCAAAAAACAAGTCAAACCTCCTCACCAGCTTTCTCAATGCTAGCAATTCCCAACACCCTGCTGACGTAAAATAGAAAGGTGTAGACATTGGAACTACCTTTCCAATTTAACGCCGTAATTGCCCTAACACGGGTCTGAATTAGCAAGCCAATTTTTGGGACCGAACTTCTGGAGCTCGGCAAGTCAAATTCAGCTCGAGTCCATCGAGTGGATTTCGTCAGCGTTCCACAATGGAATTTCAGCTATTTGTTTTGGAGTAGCATTGTTTTGGAGTTGTAACTGAGGTGGCATCAAGATCGCCCGTAAACCAAAATCGTTAAAGGGGCTGCTTGATTAACTGCTAATAAAAAAACGCACAATTTTGTAAAATTCACATTTCAACTCACAAGATTCGGGAAATTAAAGGACAATTCATTTTCCATGCTACATAATTCGAAAAGTTTTGTCTCCGACATGAAGTGATTTCAAAATGATCTCACCAACACGCGACAACCAACCCCAGTGCATAAACTACCGATCAGATCCGCCATGGTTCGTGTCTGTGGAGCACGCATTTCTGTCACCTCTCCTACCACAGCACCGGTGCCATTCCACATGGACCGTTGAGCTCCATCTGTTGCTGGAGTAGCTCTGAGTCTCAGATTATTAACACTTTGGCTGCAACATGAGCCGTATTTGGTCACTGAGGGAGTTTTCATTAGGCTTCTGAACAACCAGCAGTCCCCAACTCAATTTAAAGAACACTTTATCAAAACTAGATGAAAGCATGATTCAGTTAATGTTGGGTATTTTCAACATAGCTTACTACAATTAACCTTAAATTTGAAGTGAATATTAAACTTCAGTTTTACCTGCCGCAGTCAAAGTGTGAAGTGAGAGTGTCCAACAAAGGTAGAGTGAAAATAACAAATGGCTTTTAGCATGGAAATCACAAACGATAGCTTTAGGGCTAATCTCTACTTGAAATCTCCTCGATGACAAATTTACAATACTTGTATGTACACTTGACCGTTGCCAAACAATAATGAAAATTCAGATGTTAAAATGATGAATTGTTACCAGAGGAAAAATTGTAGTTAATAATTATATAATCAAAGCGTGAACATTGCGTTGATAGTCTAAATATTCATTTCAATTTCCTTCGAATATGAACATGTTGAATAGATTGAATAAATTGTGCTGTAAAAATTGGATGACTAAAGTTAATTCAAGTGGTGTTCATACGAGTGTTCCGTTGAAAACGTAATCACGCAATGAATTGGTCAATTGAAAAATAAAAATTCAACGAGAAAAACATCGCATGGATGGGAGCCACTCCAAGCTGCCCCACTCACAAACACGCGACAAATAATCTTGTCAATCGACAATTTGAAGCTGCAGATTTGATTAGAAGACTTTAAGCCTCACAAACCTCAACAAATGCATGCCAAAGAAAGGAAGGATGTAGAGTAAATGGAATAAAGAATCCATGCAGAAGATGAGTTCCCACCAAAGATTCCCTGCGCACAGTAATAGAGTTATTAAATAAGTTTAAGGTTGAAGACAAAATTGAAAAAGAGAAAAATAGGCACGGAAAAGCACGACGGCAGTGAACCGAAAAAAATCCTTGGCAAAAAAAACTAATCTATTTTAACAAAAAAATATCTACTTAACTTTCCTCTTGGGACCTAACATTTGCCCGGTAATTCCCATAGATGCAATAGTTACATTCCCTTGAGTGCAAGGATTTGAAGCAGCAACAACCGATGCTCAGATGCGACTGAGCGAATAGCATGAAAACGCCCTCTGACATTGATACGACACTTCCATCTCACGAAGCACTTTTTGAATGCAGCCTGCACAAAACACCCCCAGAAGACTTCACTCGGCGCTGCGATTCATGGTCGAATCAAAGTTGCGACTCGTGAGACGTTTTCGTTTTGCAATAGTGACAACAAATTCTAAAGAAACGTAAGGTCAAAAGTCTCAAAGAGGATCCAACCGAATGCTTGAGCTTCATCTGAAGACTTTAAAATTTCTTGTTTTACGCCCAAGTCTCAGTTACAAAAGGAACGACTTGTACTTCTCAGTATTAGCATACAATGCTGTGAATATGGTAGTGCAAACTCTCAAAATGTAAAAAATAACTAGTATTTCTGAGTCGTAGTTTCAATCCTACTCTAGACTCGCAGCAACAGTTCGCGTGTAAATGACATTACCTTAGAACACGGAAGCTAAGTGTGAACAGTGTAGCTGCATTACGTTTAAATGTAAGCAAAATTAAAAAGCCGCACAAATTTCCAACCATAAGTTCAACATAATCAAACGGTTAAACAACATTGGATTTCAAGAAAAATTTTGGCTCTGATTTTCAGAATAGCATCAGATAACATTTTCTTGATATCAATTACTCGTCTAGAACTTGAAATATTCAATCATGAGAAATGCTGATCAGATTTGGGCTTCATAAAGTGTAAAATGATTTGGTATCATCGTATCTTGATTCAACGCAGATTTTACGCAAAAGGTGTGCGCCCATACAAGATTCCCTTCGCTTAGGAACAATGAGTCTGGCAGAAATTATCAACTATAAGATGAAAGTTGACGGTGATAAGTGCTGGAAAAAAGACAGCAGCGAACAGACAAAGAAAGATCATCCTTAACGAATTGATTGACTGATTACAAGAAAGTTTTAGCCTCTCTTTACCACGACAAAGAAGTTCGAAGAGACGAAGGATAAAGGCACCATTTAGGATGGAGTTACGAGAACGCGGAATCCATGCACAAGATGCATAGAACCAGTAAGCTACGTAAGAAGTTCATGAAACAAGAAAAAAGTTGAAGAAAAAAGTAATAGGCGCTGAAAAACAGGACAGCAGTGAACCGAAATAAGATGGTCCGTAACAAAAATAAACCTGTTCTATTTCAACAAAAAGAAGGACAACCAAACCTTTACCTCAGGACCTTACGTAATCCCCCTAAGAGCGCTAATTCTCATAGATGCAATAGTTGTATCCCCCTGAGGGGGATCCTTAACGAAGTAAAAAACCAATTTCATTTCCACAAAAAAGCCTTCTTATCTCTCAGCTTGGGGCGTCACATTTTCCCCTCAGAAGCACAAATTCTCTCTGATATAATAGTTTCATTTTCCTGAAGAGTTCCATGAAAATTAACTGGTAAATCATCCGTGTCAAAAGCAGATTCTCCTTCTTTTAGGAAAATCAGAGAATCAAAATTTAGTATGGGTATGCCCAATGCACTCAGATAAGACCTACATATTAAACAATCTCATTGAGCTTTCAAAAAAATTTGGTCAAAATTCTGGAGTGGAGTTTTTTGGAGGTACAATCACACGACGCTTGGCAAAGAAAAGCCCAAACTTTGCGTCATGAACTTCTGAGTGCAGAATAACTGATGAACTCGACGGAAGAAGTTGCCAGGACAAAAAACGAGACAGAACGGAGTCGGTGACGTCATCTAATCAACTTTATGTAAAATAACAAGAAAACACGAGGAAAAATTCTCGTCTGTTTCAGTCTCAGTGATAATAACAGTGACAAGTTTCCGAGGATGCTATCAAGACGCAAAATTCAGCCAAATTTTTATACAACTTTGAGTATTTGCTAGACAGCGTCTCACGTTTTCGAGCGGAGGCGCGTGATGTGGATAAATGTTTAATATAAATGTTTGATAAATGTGATAAATGTTTAATATAAATCTCCCTGAAAGCAAGCAACTGGACAGAATGCATATCAGGAGCGCGGATGCGAGAATTACTTTTTTCTCGCACAATTCTCTAATATTTTTACGTACATCAGAATAAATATTTATCGCAGGATTTCACTCGCAAAATATCGTTCCCAGGATTCGTGATAGCCATAAAAAACTAGTCATTTATGTGCAGAAGAAACGTTAAACATTAGATATACAACTCATCTCATTCCATTTGAAAATGTAGTAAAAATACATTCCTCATTGCACTATTGAGACGCTCTCCGGACGCAGATTGTGAAGAAAAGAGAGGAATGTTTTTTCGAGGAGTCCATTTTTTTTAGCAGACGATGACTACAGTTTGTTTGAGCTCGTTATAAGTGTCGGGTACACCTCATAGATTGATTGAATTTCATTCGGAAAAACAGTAGTCACTTTCTTGCTGTTCTCGGATTACGAAAAAAAATATAACTGTCGTTAGGCCGGCGAATTCACATGTATTATAGTTCAACTAGTTGACGAAGTTAACGATAATGCCTCACTGAATTCAAATCGGAGTATCACCTATACATCTAGAGACCGAAATGTTTGCTATTTTTAATTAGAGCAATAAAATGTATTAGATACATTTACAACATATTTTGATCCGCCAAAGCTAAAAAAAATGTGTGAGACCCTTTCCATGGGTAACTAAAATTTTATTTCAACCAAGAGATTATTTTAAAATGAAGTACAATGGGAAGTCAGCATACGAAAAATCTCGTACATTAGTTTTGCTGTTCAGCTATAGAATGGGACTCCACCGAGAAAAAAATCGACTCTAATACCATATTGACGCAATCTGTCATGAACAAAAGTTTGCTTGAAATCTGATCACTGATGAGCAAGCTGCAACGCCAAAAAGTGATACAAATACTGCTTCCTAAAGTAAACTTTATTATGCTTAATATGTAATGGGTTCACAGAATCACGTCAATTTGCACTCAGTCTAGTCTCACGCTGACACTGCACTTATAAATAGCAAAGAACGTATCCGATCAAGAACGTATCCGACCATGAAATTCGGTGAGGAGCGTTAAAGAAATCGCAATAAAGGCATTGCACATGATACTGCGGTACTCTATCCCCTAAAATAACTGTCATTTATTATTCCCGTAGCGTAGCTGCTGAGAAAGAGCACGAACATGGCGTGGAAACATTAAATTCTCAATTGAAGTAATAAAAGTGATAACCTAATATTTACAACGAACAGCTCAACTAGAATACCACTAAATCAATGATCAACACAATCATGAACGAATGGTAATGAAAACTTTTATGCAAGATCCCTTTCTCTTGAACAGCTTTTTAAATTGTAAGCGTACGTACTCCCCTAACGCACCCAATGTTTCAACGTTGAAAGGACAGCTGCAGGCTCGACACGGCTCAATGTTTGCCGGGACTCGCATGAAATTATAATGATATTGAACTGCACTTTTAAAGAGCACTGTAATAATCACTTTGACGTCATTTTAGAGATCAAAAACCGATCACTTGGTTTTCGCATTAATTTTCATTTTAACTACACAAATTGTGTAATTCACTATTGATCTTGTTATTCTATTCGTAAAATTGATTTGCGTCTCTAGAACTAATAAAAAAACAAATCCGGCTTCATTCCCATTTGAAAACTTACGCAGTGTTTCTTCATTGGTTTCCTGCAGTTAGGCGCGGAAATGACTATATATAAATCTATATATATACATAAGAAAGTTTTAGCCTCCCTTAACCACGACATAGATGTTCTAAGAGAGGAAGGAGGAAGGCACCATTTAGTATGGAGTTGAGGGAACGTGGAATCTATGCACAAGGTGCACAGAAACAGTAAGCTAAGAAAGAAGTTCATGAAACAAGAAAACGTTGAAGAAGAAAGTAGTAGGTGCTGAAAAACAGGACAGCAGCGAACCGAAAAAAGATGATCCGTAACAAAACAAAAACCTATTCTATTTCAACAAAAAGGAAGCCTACCTAACCTTTGGCTCGGGCCCTCACGTAGTCCCCCTGGGAGCGCTAATTCCCATAGATACAACAGTTGTATCCCCCTGAGGGGGCGCGGAAATGACTTTAACCCTGCCAGACTTGAGATTGTGAACCTAACTGTTAAACGTTGAACCACACTAAGTCAACTTAAACACAAGAAGTAGACATTAACGATGGCCAACCATGAGGTTATACCACGAGTGGTCGGTGATTTTCCGTCTATGACGCATTTTTTCGCGTACTAGTCAATGTACCGATTTGGTACAGCGGCCTGGTTAGGTAAATTGCTGCACATTGCACCATTAGTTCTGGTTGCGGCGAAAATCGATTGCTGTCGCTAGATATATTACGAGCCGTTGAAACTCAACGCGCGCTCCAGCAGTACAGTACGCAGCGCCAGAGGACACAATATGTCAATAGTGGACACTACGGCACAGCTGGGACTCGTCTCTAATCAGTCGAGGACGGAATTACTGCAGTGACACGCAGCACAGCCACGGGACACGAAAGATTAGATTATGTTAGTTTAAGCCTCCCTAACTGCTGAAAAGAAAGAGCGTTTCTAAGAGGGGAAAGAGGAAGGCATCCTTTTGTATGGAGATAAGGGAACTCGGAATCTATGCAGAAGAAGCATAGAAACAGTTGGTCGAGAGAAGTTCATGAAACAATATAAAAGTTGATGAAGAAAGTAGTGTGTGCTAAAAAACAGGACAGAAGTGAACCGGAAAACGATGGTCCTTAACATAACAAAAACATTTTGTTTCCGCAAAATGAAGGCCTACCTAACTTTCAGCTCGGGCCAGAGGGGCCACGAAAACTAGTGATGAACAAGACATGACTTAAGTGTCGCTGGAGTATTATTCATGCGCCAAACTGCTGTAGAACTGCGATGATTTTAAATATGGTTTCAACTTACATTACGTTTGCCCTAATTTATGCGAGAATGATTTTGAACTTTTTGACTTTCTTCAATGAGCTGCTATTTGTATTACCTTAGGGGCAAACAGTTCAAATAAAGCTCACATATTAACGAAAAAGTGATTCAAGAAAAAATAATGAAATATCATTTTATTTATTTCCAATCTTTACAACAAGTCACTTAGGCCACCCATCTAGCAGAAATTTAAACGAGGAAATTTACATAGAAGTCAACTTTTCGGCAGCGGTGATTAGCCAATTGTTTTCAGACTAATGTTACGAAACAGATTTGACGATAGAATATGACAAAATTAAACTGCAATATCCAACTGGTTTTACTCAACAAAAAAAAAAGAAAACTCGTGAAAAAAAATTGAAGAAAGCGCGTACAATTTAGCGTCCGTTTCTTGAGCTACATCTCGTGCCCCTGTGTGTACGCAGACCTTGCTGGGTTGTGAGAGCCGATTTGCTTCAAGTCTTGGGAGCTTCCTTAAAAAACAAAAAAGCTCAAAAATAGGGATTACAGGTCATTCAACTCCCAGGTACAGGAATTCTGCTCTTATGCTATTAGATATGTGTTCTAAGTTGATCTTCTAAAGATTATTTACGCAAAACAATGAGTGGCAAAGTGATAATAGTTCAAAATGTGAAGAAAGCAACGTTGATTTTCAAGCAGAATCACGTATTTTGCGATACGCTTGCCGAGAAAAGATGAGAGAAAAATACAACACAGTTAAAACCCATCGAATTCTGGCCACAATAGTGCAAAGAGAACAAATTGCTTCCATTTGCCGAGGCTATAGCGAAGCCTTGAAATTTTAAATCCCATTGAATCTCTCTTCCACTCGTTATTGTGTAGTAAATTGCCTTCATAGAATTCAGTTATCTTCTCAAGAAATACTATCAAGGAAATGCGCAGCATTTTAGCGGTTTGAAACGGGCTTAAATTCCATGTATAAATATAGACGCCTAAAAAGTAAGTTCAATTCATCTCATTTGTGAACATTGTTGAATATTTGATCGAGAACAAAGACTTAACACAATAGGGTTCAGATCAATCTACACCTCTACAAACGTGGGGTGAAATTGAACACACATGTACTACTTCTAAAGGATTTGGAGCGGCAAGAGGGAGTACTGATATTGCAGTATCTTATTTATTTTACAATTGCCGCAACCGACTGTTTAAGTATAAATTGACGTTCAGAGTTATTATAAAAAATTTTCAAAATACGAGTACAGGTAACTGAAACACATAACAAATAATACCGCACATATTGAGGAATAGTATTGTAACAAATTTCAGCGTTCAAAAAATTAAGGAACAAGTCACTGCCGAAACCAGTTCTCTAGAGTTGCTTTAATATTGATCTCAAAGGTAAAATTTGGGGGGCGCAGACGAAATTTTCCATTGTGATTGAATAAAGAAAACAGAAGGAACTAAGCTGATTATATTGATTTAGCTACTAACAGATCAGTCTTCAAAATTAACAGAAATAACTAAATCACACTAACTTTGGGATAAAATAACTTACTAAAACCTGAATACCTAAATAAGAAAATGAATGAGAAAACACGAACAGATCTGACGACAGAATAAAGCAAAATAAAATTGTAATTTTCAACTGGTTCATTGGGACAATCCAATGCACTTCGTTATGGATCCGACGGCCGCTGAGAGCTTACTGGAAATTTACATTCCTTCTTCAGTTACATGGACCCCAACTTTAGGCTCAAACTGAGCTTCGGCTTCTAATCCACTCGCACATGACGAGAGGTTTCTTATAAAAACGCTTAATCTTGCACGGACATTTAGTAAACAAGAAAAACTTCGAAAAACTGTACAAGTGTACAACTGAAAAAAAGAAAAACGGTACATTCCGATGAAAGTAGCGCCTGAATTGGGAGGAGGAGAAAACATAGCTATTAACAACTTTGGCCTCACTCGATCAATCATAAAACTTACAACGAGAGTGCAACATGAAACCGCATGAATTTGCGCTAAAAATACGAGGTGATACATTATCCCTTCTTAGTATCTAATTAGACAGTATTACCGAGATAGATTACCTTGGAACTGAGATAATCACTGCTACGAGCCCCTCAGACATGTCAATGTTCCCGGAAAAGTTTTCCTGAAATTAAAGTGCGATCTGACATCGGCACAGAAAATTATACCCACTGCGCAAGGGAAAGGAAAACCACGTAATGCACGAGATCTAGGCTCCGTCAGTCATTTACTTTTTTTGAGACATAGTGTAAAATGACAATAGACATACGTAATATTCATTTAGGCTTAGCACATCAATTCTTCATATTAAAATCATACAGATTTCAAGGTTAGTGAAAATTACAATTACGATGTCGATTTATCATTTTTTTGCAAAATTACAACAACGTTCAATTCAAAATCACAATGATTAAAGCTCGTAAAATAGAAAATTTCAACGACGTTGAAATACTCTGGGCTTGAGCAGTCATTATTTTCTAGAAGTTTTTCCGAAGGAAAGATGAATGCAGCCACAGCCTTTTCTAAAATACACAAACAAATAACACATCATATTTTTGTGCTCACAATTTGTACGCTCAAACATCAAACCACCATGCATCGTCTGGAGAAAAAACAGATTTACCTCAGTCTAGTTTAGTTTAGTCATTAGTTTTAGCCTCCCTACCCGCAGCAACAAATGCGATCCAAAGAGAGGAAGGAGGAAGGCACCATTTAGTATGGAGTTAAGGAAACGCGGAATCTACGCAGAAAGAGCATAGAAACAGTAAGTTGGGAAAGAAGATTATGAAACAAGATCAAAGTTGAAGAAGGAAGTAGTAGGTGTTGAAAAACAGGACAGCAGTGAACCGAAAAAAGGGTGGTCCGCAACAAAATAAAATCCTATTCAACTGCAACAAAAAGAAAGCCTACCTAACGTTTAGCTCGGGTCCTCACATAGTCCCCCTGGGAGCGCCAATTCCCATAGATACAATAGTTGTATCCCCCTGAGGGGCAGATTTACCTCAAAAGACCACGGATGAATACCCGTTGATTATGAGTATCCACCAAATCGTCAAATTTGCGCAGATTCAATTATTCCCGGTAGAATGAGCAACCATATCAAATAACGACTAATGTGCAGCTAACGCTACTCTGGAAAAACAATATCGCGCCCGGAATTATGCATGAACTGCTCTATGGGCGTAGCATCCGAGCCAACCCTAGTGAGAATCAAATATTTCCCCGTTAGGGTAGTCGTCAATCGCTGAAATTTCGAGCCATATTTTTCTCGCGCTAGAGCTCTCATGCCCTATTCAGATATCGTGCCCTAGAACGATAACTGCATTCCAAACTTCGGAAATCGATGCGATCGTGAACGACTGAAACTGAGGAGCGGTGCTGAGCTCTGGAGCGTCGCATGCTGTGGTGCTGTGTGGTTGTGGCTGTGTGGTCACGGCTGTGTGGTCACGGCTGTGTGGTCACGGCTGTGTGGTCACGGCTGTGTGGTCACGGCTGTGT
>JACJUY010000756.1:79591-99242 GCA_014220935.1 Platorchestia sp. MABIK | reverse complement strand
GGATACTCTGAAGAGAATTAATATTCACGTAACGTTTGACAGGTGCCTGCCATCCTTCCGAAGAATATCTGGAAAAAGCCATCGAGGTTTGGGCTTCCATAGATGTCAACACTTCCTCATCCTTTCACGTCGAAACGAATGATAACGAGTCGGGAAGGAGTGTTCAAACATCTATTGTTAATTTTCCATAATCACCATCAAGTTACGAAGTAACAGAAATGAATGTGGTTCTTACAGTTTTAGGTGGTTGATAGGCATGACAGCAGTAAGAGCTCTGGAGAATAGGAACAAGAAGGTTCATTCAATGGAGGTTAAAATAAATTGCAATTAACAACTGTTTCTATTGGCTGGTACTTCTAAGGTGATCGCGTAAGGTTAATTAATAATGAGTGATCAAATTTTATTTGATACACTATAAAAAAGAAGATTTTGACCAGAAAAACTGAACACAACGTGGCGAGGAAAAAATACGCCCTGAGCTGCATCGCTTACGTGAAATTATTTTAATGTAGTCTGAAGGTCATACGCTCGACTTGTGGTTGAGAAAACGGTTTCAGATTCTTCTCCGGCAGAAATGTACCAGAAGACCCCTCGTAATTCGTTCGACGTTGAGACATGAGCTTTTCTCCATGTACTTTTTCAATTCTACACGAGCTTAAATTTCAGTGCAATATAGTAGTACAATTTTTAGAATGTCATTTGCGTAAATCTAAATAGGAGAGAAACTATGACCTTCAAAATATTGAGTCAAAATACCCTTAACCTCGGAAAAAACAAAAAGGGCTCTAACCCCACAATACAAGAATTGATTCCACCTCCTTAGCTTGTCAGGCCATGCGCTACATTATTTAGAAGGTACCCCATGTTTCAGCACCAGCACTGAACATTGCTGCACAAGAGCCACCGGCACTCAGCACCCGAGCAAAGTTTAGTTGCGTAGTTCAATGAATACGAAATTTTCGCCGCAGTAATCTACGGTTATCTACGTGCTCTGGGCGATAAGCCTGATAAATTAAGGAGCTAAACGCCGCGCAAATACAAATCGAGAGGAAAAATAAACTAACGCAGACTGCAGTGGTGGAGCTTACGGGTTAGAGTTAAAAGGGAAGGATTTTCACCTCAGCCATTACATCGAGTTACTAGTAAACATTCAGTCAAAAGAATGTGCCTATTAGAACATTTTCAAAGCAAGGAGGAGATGAAATTGCATTATTGTTGATGAATTAAAGAAATATTTTACTACCAGCGAAAGATGCAGGAACAATAAATTAACCTCTATAAATTTTAAATTCATGTCATGTGTTGTGCAAACGTTTGATCAAACAAGACAAGAGGAAGCATCATCGCCAATGGGCATAAATATTCTGTTTTACACACGTTGCGCTGTAATAACATCGGTTGTCTGACCCGAAACCATCAAGGCACGCATGCTCACGAAGAGCAGCACAGACAACGTTTAACAAAAACGTCAACTTCATAACAAAGACTTCAACCCAGTTACTAAGTTCTGTCATGGCTCTCAAGATGCGATCTCAGAAATTAATTTAGCTTCGTAAGTGAAATTTCTGAAAACTCCGCAGATTGGAAACAAATTAGATCAAGCATGAAAGTTAATATTTACTTGATTATGCATGCTTCAAAAACTGTTTGAAGTAATTTCGTGACGCAAATGATGAGAAAATTGCATGACTTTGAATAAAGCACACCGTTGCTGAGATTAGATGCGAGCTTACGCCTCCCTAACAGCAACAAAGGCGTTCCAGAGAGAAAGGAAGAAAGCATCATTACGTATGGAGTTGAGGGAACGCGCAATCTGTGCACAAGGTGCATAAAAACATCAAGTTGAGAAAGATTTCATGATACAAGATGAAAGTTGAAGAAGAAAGTACTACGTGCATAAAACAGGTCAGCAGGGATCCGAAAAAATATAGTCCTTAACATAACAAAAATGTTTTATTTCAACAAGATGGCTTCTTAGCTCTCAGTTTGGGGCCTCACTTTTTCCAGCATGGGAGTGCAAATTCTCATAGATGCAGTAAGTGAATATCCCGTGCAGAGAGGACCGTTGCTGAGAAATTAACAGCTTAATATGAGTATCAATTTCAAGTTTATAAATTTCCGAGGGAATTACGGCGCATCTCATTCACTCGACACCCCATCTCTCAAATCAAAGGATATATCACCTCCCCAGATTCTAACGCCATCTACGTTTACATTGAACTTATAACCATATTAGGTTACATGTTAGTTTGAACCTCCAGAGCCACAACAAAGATGCTCTTGAGAGACGAAGGTGCTATTAAAGGGGAATTGAGGGAACAGTTAGTCTATACTCTATTTGTGTCCTCACACTCTTGACCTAGAAACAAAAGGATTGGAAGAAACTCACGACACGCAACAAAAGTTTAAGGATAAAGTAAAAAATGCTGAAAAACAAGGCAGCAGCGAACAGTAAAATTATGGTACAAATAGAAAACTCGATTTTATTTGAAAACCAGGAAGGTTCACGTTACCCTGAACTTGGACCCTCAATGTTTCCTCCTAAAAGCTCTAATTCCCATGTACAATTGTTGTATACCTCAGATGGGAGAAATACCGATCAGCAATCCTTCAATGCACAGTAGGATAAAATTCAAATTTTTTAGCATTTCTTTTCAGTTTAGTAACTTTTCATCAATGCATGTATGAAAACAATCAGATCTCTTCTCTTTTTTCTGTGTTTGCTACAGCCAACTGCAGTATATTTTTAGGAAGGCTCAATAATACCTGTATGTCTACTACTAAAACTGATACAAGAATCGAATGGCTGGGGGCAAAATGATTGCACACTAACATTCGCAAGAGACAGACACCATCGTGCTGACAAAGATCTAATAAATCCACTTCTGGGTATGAAATTTTACCCTTCCCTGTGAACGAAGCGCTGCTCCCGACACAGCAAGCGTCTGTACGAAGAGGAATGGCAGGTGTACGACCATGTGCAGCGTCTCCCTGGCCTTGTTTCAGCATGACAAACAGTCCGGGACAATCATCTAGACGACTGCTGCGATCCAGTCACCTGCCTATCTGAACATCAACGAACTTCGAACGACTGGGCAGTTTGTAATAAAATTTTCTTGCGACACGAAGTCCATTAAATTTGATTTTGAGTTAGTTTTAGCCTCCCTTGTCACAAAAACGAAGGTGTTCTCAGAAGCACAAGGAAGAAAACATTGTTTAGAATAGAATTAAGAGAAGGAGGAATAACTCAAGACATGTCTGTACACCAAGCTCTTAGAAACGGCAAAATTGACTGAAGTTTATGAGGCATGATGAGAGTTAAACGATAAAGTAACACCGCTCAAAAAAGCACAGCAATGAAGCGAAAACGCTGTCGGTAACTCAACAACACAACCAACAATTTTAACAGGAGGAAGGTCTACCTGATCTTCGACTGTGGACCTCAAGTCGTCCATTTTCAGCTCTAATTTTCATAGAGAAAATGATTGTTCTCTTTTGGGGGTCTTTCATCAGAAAACGAAATACGGTGAGAATTATTTTATCTGTGTGCCATTTTTACAATGGATTGAATGACTTTAGGATTTTCGAAATACGATTTAGTAGTCGAGCCCAAATCAATCATAGTCTGTTTAATTAAACGGTCAATTGTATCCGAAAATTCGTGCACTTGTACCTCACTGCTGGAAAAAATAGACTGGAAATGCAATTTATTTTTGAGGTAGAATGCATTTAACACACGAGAGTGAGTTTTGAACCAAAATACCCTGTTACGTGCATTTTTTATTTATTCATACGCATTCACACAATAGGACTCGACACGGAATAAAAAAGCATCTCAGGCTCCTGCAAAAAAGGGTACAAGTTGTTAGTAAGTTTGGCGTAACAAACAGGAAGGTGGTACATTAGTGGAGCTGTTAGGCCACAGTTCTGCGAGGTTCAGGGAGCCTTAAAGTTGATCCGACAGTTGGGAAGCCAAAGTTGTAGATGGCAAAGCTGAGCTTGCTGTTCACAGGGCAGACTGTGAACGCAGCGGTGAGTCGTGCCATGCTCCAGGAAAAAAGCCATTAGAGTGTCCCTGTGAATTAGAGCCTCGCCAGAATGGGCTTTTAACTGAGACTGACCAGCGTCTCCCCTTTCCGGAAAAAGTGCACACGGAAAATTTCGAGCAACTTCTCAGCAGCTCAACAATTCTTTTGCGTGGGAAAAAGTAAATAGACTAAGGACTTGTAGGCAAGGCTTCTTCGAGCTTTTTGATGAAATTAATTAACTCACGATTTGAATTTTGGAAATGCCCTAAAGGCAACAGCTGTAAATACATGTATACATTGATACTTAAATGTTTTACCACGTACATCTGAAACGCTGCAAAATAAACGGTCCCAAATTTTTTCAAAAATTTCGCGTGAAAGATTTCTCTGTTCTTAGATACATGTTGCCACGCATATTATAAAACTAATTTAACGGTTCACATCCCACAAAAAGTAAAAACAAGACGTAAAATTTCTCAGCTATTAGTACAACAAGCTACAGGTGCCATTTTATGAGACATAACATTGACATGAAATAAAAGAAAAAAAAATCTAAGAAAAAGGGCACCATTCGAACAACGAATCTTTCATAGCCGTGTAAACAGGACAGTATCTCACACTGCATAGAGGAATACTGGCCAGGATCACCCCCTCGTACCGTATTAAAACATCTCATAGTGTCTCAAAATACTTGAAATTTTACTTAAATACTTTAAATTGTGTTTGAATACTTGTATTTGTCTTAAAATTACTGATTTCATAAAAGCTAACTCTGTATTCAAATATTTTATGCTTAATTGAAATACTTTGAATTAAATTAGAATGTAAAATATTGACTGGATATACCTCTCACATATTGAAATTTCTTCCACCATACCAAATTATCACATTTAGGAGGAATGTAAAGAAATCGCGTGAAAATCTCCCCAACCGCAAAAAAAAAACGTTTAAACGAAAATAGGTTTACGTTGATAATCGAGGATGCGTAATGCAACACTTGGATTAGAATAAATAAGCTAGTGTAAGCATCTCTAACTGCAACAAAGGCATTCCAAAGAGAAGAAGGAAGGCACCATTTAGTATGAAAAAATGGGAACACGGAATCTATGCACAAGGTGCATAAGAACAGTAAGTTGTGAAAGAACTTTATGAAAGAAGAAAAAAGTTGAAGAAGAAAGGAGTAGGTGCTAAAAAATATGACAACCGTGAACTGAAAAAGAAGCTCCGTAAAAAAATCAAAAACTTTACTATTTCAAGAAGAGATAGGCTAACTTATCCTTTAGCTCAGGACATCACATATTCCTCCTGAGAGCGCCAATTTTTCTAGATACAATAGTTGTATTCTCTTGAGTGTTTCATCCAACAATTGGCCGAATTCGATTTAGATGTTAATTTCTTCGGGAAGAGGTTTTACAGATTTACTTGTCGGAAAGACTTGACATCACTAACTGCAAAATCATTGAAGTAAAATATTCTCGGTATATCTGGTGCTTGAAATTTAGGCTTCTCAGAATATATTAATAAACAAGAAAATCACAGCACAATCTACCGGTAATAACGCATGAAATACTCTATACATCATTATGAAAAAGTTTATTTAGGATAAAATAGTTCATCAATTTTCCACCAGAAAACGAAAATCAAAATGATACCAAAAGATTTTAGTTTTATTTTCGTTCTCATAGAGCAGGACATCATTTTGCTTCGGTAAACACGGAAGAATGGCGAGTTTCTGAAGACCTGGAGGCTTTGGCTCCGACAAAAGGATGCTGGGAAAAAGCATGAGCTCCAACGTGCATAACAGCTGCAGAGAGAGAGCATGTCTGCAAGAAGGTCGACGGCCTGTTTATTAAGGTCGACACAGACCCGCACTGGCTCATATCACCAGCCTAAAAAAATGTTCAACCACAAAAATGTAAAATCAGTTGGACTCATTTGAACATTCATAGTTCATGAGAGCGAAAAAAAATAAATTCTAAGGGGCAAGTTAACTGTTCTTTCCCTGAAATAAACCTTCACAGTAGCTTTATGTACGTAAAAATAAGATATATAGAACGTAATCTTGAACGCTTAGATATGGCGAATAGGTCTTGAAAAAGTAAGCGAAAACAGTGATATATTACTAACGTAATTGTTTAGGTGTAGAATATTTCCAAGACTAAGTTTCACACTATTGTAATGAAAATTGCTTCCGGTATACCTCAGATCATGCATGTGACCGATGATCATGAAAAACATCAGTAGTTCATTTCTAAGAATTTTTCTTAGTTTTAGCTTAGATCGCGCTGACGCGCAAATTCTGGTGGACGCGCGCACGCGAGTAGACTCTTCCAGCACCGCCATTCTTGCGCGACGGTTCCATCCTCGCAGAACTGGAAATCTCGTCAATTTAGGGCAAGTGCTACGAGCCCCGCTTCCCATGTGAGAGCGGATAGTCAATAATGATATTTGGAGCACGCGAGCGACAACACCGTCGAATTTAGAACAAATGTTGGAGCGCCCTCGGCACAGCGAGGCTTAAAAGCAATGACTTGTTGGTCAAAGGCAACACGTGTCTCCAAATCATACGAGGAAATGAAAGAGTCTCGAATTGGTAAATGTGTTGTTCTTGTTTTGACGTAGGAAAGAAAACTGTGGGCCGGGAAAGTCTCGCCGCGGATGCAATGTAGGTTCCCCATTTTAGACTTGCGCAACTGTGATGCGAAGATGGAACACAATACACAAACTAACATTCTCAAAAACTAATCACTATTTTCTGCCTCATAAACCAGACGTGGTTGTTGTAGCATTTTTACTTCGATGGTAGAATTATGCCAAAAGGCTGACCAAGAAAATTAAGAAAAAAATCATTTCACTTATTTTCCGATGCGTTCAGTTCTTCTTGTTCAATTCGACAGTGGCGTGCATAATCTATTGTGACTCGCTCGCTCTATTGCGACTCGCTCGCTCTATTGCGACTCGCTCGCTCTATTGCGACTCGCTCGCTCTATTGCGACTCGCTCGCTCTATTGCGACTCGCTCGCTCTATTGCGACTCGCTCGCTCTATTGCGACTCGCTCGCTCTATTGAGACTCGCTCGCTCTATTGCGACTCGCTCGCTCTATTGTGACTCGCTCGCTCTATTGTGACTCGCTCGCTCTATTGTGACTCGCTCGTTCTATTGTGACTCGCCCGCTCTATTGTGACTCGCTCGTTCTATTGTGACTCGCTCGTTCTATTGTGACGCGCTTCAAGTTTTATTTACACCAGTATCAGAAATATGAAGGATTTGTCATTTGACAAAGAGCTTCAACAAACACATTTCGATACAAATTCAAAAGGAAATATATTATATCAAGACTGTTTATAAGGAAGACCTCATGTCACCTCTGGACATGCATTGCGGTCAAGTAACAGATCAAGTTTTGAAGACACTTGCTTGCAGTCGTCGTCTGGATTAGCCTGAACTTGTCGTAAGACCAACGACGCAATGGTTACATTTCTTACCAAGGGCGATTATTACATTTCTTACTAAGGGCGATTTAAAATAAAAATGAACTTATGTGAATTAGGACCATGCAGCTGTTTAGGTATGAATGAATACAAATTAGGGTTCATACGCAATTAATTCATATTCAGAGAATTTTGTGGAATATCTAATTGTTTTTTATTAATATCTTGACGTTTTTTAAATGTTTTTCTTGTTTCAGCCCTGATGATGGAATTTTAATAATTCCGAGAACATTTCAATAAATTTAACGTATGTTTTTAATGTGGTTCTTCTTTTCATTCCTCGAGTAAGATTCTCTACGAATCGACCTATAGGAAATATAAAACAAAAATATTGGAAGCCTGAGAGAGCAATGGTGATTTACTGCGAGGGAGCAGCAAACTTCACATCAGCGCAAGTCAGCCCAAAAAATATTAACTCGAAGACTAGGATTAAAACTGCATCCTGATTTGAATATTGATTTACTGCGACGCAGCCAGAAGCCTTTTAGCTACTCAAGTCTGCCAAAAAATATTGCCGTAAAGATCAAGATTAAAAAATAATGCATGGTTCCCCAGTGTCAAAACATCTAGGTAAACTCTTAAATCTCTGGCTCATGTTACTCTCACTCGGAACGCGAAGCTTCTGTTCGTATCTTGCTACAGGTGTATGGCAAAATGAAAAGCATGAAGAACAAAAAAATAGCTCGAGAATAACTTCTTGAGTTTGTTTCATCAGCATATAAATATTATTCTTTTGAGTGTGGCAAGTGAAGCGTTAAATTTACACTATAAGAACGAGCGGCGAGTACAAACCTAAATTCGTACAGGAAAGGTTACATAAATTTTCGCTGCACACCGTCATCAGCGTCGTCTTAATTGTCCCCTCAGTTAGCACTCGCTTATGCCATGCCACTTGAAAGTTAAGTGACGCGAGCGCTGTTTTGTAAGCAGCTGCGATGAGCTGTGGAGGTGTCTGCCGATCGCTCACTCATTAACAGAAGAGGCTTGGCTGAGAACACGAGGGCTTGGCACACACAGACAAAGCTGCGCCGAATCTCTTCAGTCAGTCGCGGCTGGGTGACATTGGCGTCGGAGGTGTACCCCACGCCTGTGTAATTTCCCTACGTCATGTGAAACTCTCATTAAATTGTTTAATAGAAATTTGGCTGCGATATCATCGGGGGAAAAGGATTAACGTGAGAAGGGTTCAATTTGAAAAGCTTGCAGCTCAAAGCTGCAATTATTAGACGACCTTTGCAGTGACAATAGGCTAGAGTTTGCTCAAACTCCCGAAATACATAGAAACGCAGGGATTGAAAATTTTGCAGCACGCTGAGTAATACATGCAGGGATGCAATTAAACTTTCGTAACTAGAATATTTCACCTACAGAAAAAGATCAGATTCGACTGAAAAAGGTAAACAACATTGAAAGATGAAAAGGATATTCACGAACTAAACGTTGCCAATTCTATATTAACCAAGATGGGAAATTCCGAAATCTGCTCTCTGGAAAAATTCTTTTTTCGGACGATGGAGCACGTATTAGTCGATACTTTCTGTCACGTGCACGTACTGTCATCTCTGTTCATTTTTATACAGATTCGATGGACGATGATAATGTGAAGCAACCAAATTGCACAGCCTTTCAGCATCTAACAGCAGCTGTAGACTGGAACAACTTCAACACTACGGGGCGGATGTTAATCCACAAGATTCTGAAATAAACCAGTTTTGCATATTGAACGCATAGTTTGCGAACCGCGGAGAAAAAATCAATTAAATAAAAAACTGATCCTACGTCGACCAACTTCAGCTCGAAATCAATGCTTGAAAATCATGCAAATGCTTCTCACTTTTACGTCGACTAAACATGCAGAGCGCGGCCTAATTTGGAGTACATACTTTTCAATGAAATATTAAATTCTAACTGAACTGTGCTCAGCATGAATAGTTATTAAGGTTTACTCTCTTTCAGTTCCTACAAAGGGATTGTTAACATTATGTTGAGCAAAATATTTGTATAAAAGACGTTGAAAACACACGTTTTCTAACTCTTTACACCGAGTAATTAGAAAATGTCTAACAGCGCAAGATAAAATTTTCCGTGCGACAGAAAACTGTACCACATCCCGGCAAATCGCTGGATATTTCTGGAATTATAATAAGCCCAAGAGAAGCAAATAAGAATTCTGGTCAAAGAAAGCTGAGTGCAGAAAAGGACAATCCTCATGTTTGAAATGAGAGAATGTCGATGTTAGCACGTGTTTTAAACATGAGTGAAGCCAGATAAATTCAAAATAATCTGCTTCCATTCACTGTGAACATATTAATTAGGATTTTTCGTTGAAAACTGAGCAGAGTTAGATTATTACACTCAGAGGAAAGGTATTACAACCATTCAGACACAGCGATGCTCATGAATGGCGGAACATGTTTGAATAGAGATTTGAACCTAGTTGCATTACAATTACGGACCACCCATAACGAAGCTTTGCACAGATAGTCTCTTACATCACTGTCAAAAAATTGAAAACCTCGCAATGCATTGAATAAACCAAAACACAAATTGGAATGAAAACATTTACAGAAACGTAGTGAAAGTTGATTATATACGGGACGCCAGCCTTGCTAACTTTGTGCACAGGGTAGCTTCTCGAAAACAAAAAGAGAAACACTGGCAAGAAAAAGTTACAGAAACGTTCGCAAAAGTCGGTCGTCTGGGACCACTTGCCCACGTTGTGCACGAACAACCACGAGAAGGGAACGTGTAGCTAAAACTTCATTTGAATGATTGATTATAAAAAAGTATTATCCTCCCTTTACCGCGACAAAGTTCTTCTAAGAGAGGAAGGATGAAGGCATCATTTGGTACAGAGTTAAGGGAACGCGGAATCTATGCACAAAGTGCGTAGAAATAGCTAAGAAAAAAGTTCATGAAACAAGATAAAAATTGACGAAGAAAGCAGTAGGTACTGAAAAACAGGACAGCAGTAAACCGAAAAAAGATGGTCTTCAATCAAACAAGAATCATTATCTACTTCAACAAAAGGAAGGCCTACCTAACCTTTAGCTCGGGACCTCACAATCCCCCTGGGAGCGCTAATTCCAATAAATACAATAGTTGTATCCCCCTGAGGGGAACTCCATTTGAAACCGACTCCCGTAATGATCTTTGCTGATAATGAATCGATAAGCGAAGAATAAGACTAAAGAATTATATTGAACAATGTACTTTAATAAAGACAAACGCAAGCAGAATTCAAACTGATGCAAATGCATGAATCTCACCTTCTGTACACAATCGCTAAAATGCGTCAAGTCCCGGAAAATTCGTGACTTTCAGAACAATTCTGAGGAAACGTTGATTGAGTAACAATGATTTTCATCGAATGAAATGAAATTGAACAAAAATTTAGCCTACGACAAAGAATTGTAAACGTTGGAACCTATGAAAGTCATTTCAATGAGATATTTCAAACTTAACTATCTGAAGTTTGAAAGAACAGTTTTTCTCTCAATGGAGTACATTCTTACAGAACATTAGAAACATTGTGAATGCAGTGTGTATGAAAATATATGGTTCCGTAAAAGATGCATGTTCCTTCTCTTACAACAAGAGAAGTATCTCGTTCAGAAGCGATAAAACAAGCAGATCAAGTTTCATAACTTCTTACCAAAGTGACTTGTATCCAGGAACTTATGCTAAATATTAATTGATACTCATGAACAAGTTACCCGACACCATGGAAAATACAAGTAGATATCAGACTACAGCATGCGGAGGGAGGGTGCACTGAAAGAAGCATCGGCTTTCCAAGAACGCTCTTCAACAAACGAACAAGAAGCTTTTTAGATCTCACCTGACAATAGTAGACATCAAACTGAAGCAAAGCGTCAATTCTCCCAAACGCTCTTCAAGGAATGAATGGAAAGTTATGCTGCCACCGCCATCCTGTTGATAAAAAATTAGGTATCAACTTTCTGTCAAGGAAATAACCATAAAATTAATTTATCATTTTGATGGGCAGCAGGTTTACCGAAAATTAATGTGCACACGAGACCAAATAAAATTCAAGATTCAAGTATAAAAATAAAAATGTGGGGCATTCCCACACGAAGTCGTTCGCTTGGAATAGAGTTCCTCTCGTTCAAGAGAAACAGATGTAAGCAAGGATTTATGAGACCTGCCTAATTATTAAATCGAAGACTCCATCAAACCTCCTACAAGCCAAATAAGAAATTATATTCCTGTTTCTGTGAATTTAGGGTTACTAATTCTCTGAAATGCTGCGAGGACTGAAAGGGCCATCAGAAACCTCTCCTCAACAAGCACAAAAATCCCAACAATTGCCACGCGAAACTCGACGTCCCTAAAATGTAATGAAGAACTTTTCTCTTCAGTGCATCATTCTGAAAAAAGCGACAATTCACACCACAGATCTGGTGCACTATATACATTGCATATTCAAATGGAGATGAGGCCTCCATTGGAATTACAATTTCATCCCCATAATTGAACTTTAGAGGGCATTTCAATCAGGCCACCACAACAGGAGAGGCAAAGCACAATTTCTCATCCAAAGCACCTTCTTTCGAGCGAAGAATTGTTAGTAGAAAGAGATTGAAGTAAAGTCAGACAAATGAAGTAATGAACACGCGGGATTTTAGGATTTGAGTGATGGGATGCATAATTTTATACTTGTACATCAACCAATTACACTAGCAGGGCCAGTTCTTAAATAAAAAACTTTAGATTTTTTACGTAGCTCGTATACAACATTGAAACAAAGAACGATTTTTTACACGCGAACATGATTGATTTCATTCGATGTTTTACGTACAATACAAGGCTCTTTTAGCATTTTATGTTGAAAATTTGCGGGGGACTGTTCACATATTCACTTGCGTCAGTGAATACCTCCATGACAGGCAGTGCGGTGAATGATGACCCAAATGACTCACTCACGACTCACAATGATAAGACAAGTTCTCATGCACGAGGTCTAATGATGGAACCCTGGTCGCTGGAACGAAACCTGCCACGCAGAAGTGAAGCTGTACGTTTTTACGGAACACGCAACATTGTGCCGAAATTTTCGGGTAAGAAGCATGGAAAGAAGTTTCACACAGCCCTTGAATCAATAGTTATTCCGTGCAGAATATTTGTACTAAAAGATCTCATATTTGTGTCCTACTTTGTTCATATACAATACAAAAATACCCTTTCCGAACACAATTTGATGATAACCTCCATTGTTTATAACTGGAATGAACTCAAATCATTAAATAAAAGACTTTTATTAATACAAGAACATTGAACATTTTACTAGCACAATGTTGACTGAAATTAAATAAAAACGTCTTCTCTGAAGCCAACGACTTAGAGAGGCATTAATGAGGATCAATTCTAATTAACATAAGACGTTGCTCTCAAAATTTAACGTTTCCACATTATCTATGGAATTAAACAACGGACATCTGAGCCAGAAAAAGCTTCGCTAATTATCAGTCTGATATAAAAAGAACCCGAGTCAAGTAAAAATTTGATCCTAACCGGAAGTCTCACTCGAAATTTCCTCAACTCCAGAAAAACGAACAAATTCTTTTCACAAAATTTTTTACTTCAGACACCAGTGTTCATTACATACAGCGCGCATCTGTCTTGTTTCTCATGCTCTTACTTGGAAGATGTTATTTTTTGAAAAGTTATTTCACCACATACACTGTACTGACAAGATCCTTAACGGCAGATGTTGGCCTAACTTTCCCCGGCCCTGACACGTGATCCACATTAGCGCCTCCGGACGGCGTCACAAAAAGTGAAATACCCGAGCAAGTTCCGGACGCTTCCCTCGCATGTGGACGGAGACACGATACGAGCGAACGGGCAATGAAGAGCTCAAACTTTGACAGCAGGAACATCGAACGATTTCATTTTTTGGTACTTAAACAAATTTGCTGTACAAGTAGTTTGCTCTTTCTTTATCGTGTAAACATTTACGTATATGTCTTTGTTGCTTGAATGGCTTTAAGCTCTATGGAAATGTCACAGAATTAAGTCCAATCAATTATTGCCAAAAAATTTTGTAAAGAAAATGATTCGAGGAACTTAGGAACGTTTTGACACTGAGTGGAAAGGAAACGAAATCCGTCGAGTACCAAGTCTCAACAGCTGCACCAGCGTCATCCATTTATGCACCACACGAAACTAGAAAATCTTTGATATCCTCTTAATGAAGAAATCGTGAAAATGATGCTATTTACATTTACGAAGATGAGACAGCGCAGGCTTTAACAGTTCACAGGACAAGGACAGGTGGTACACCTCGTTACCAAGTAGCCTGTTTGCACATCACTCAAAAATTAAAAGCAGCCAGGATTTTACGAATATTAGAGGATCAAAATTCTGTGACCGTCGGTTTATGAACATTTCAGAGAACTGAATTAGTGAAATAATTTTTAACTGCAATGTAAGGTGACAGGCTGGATTCAGGCTACAATCTGCGGCCCAGTCTTACTCTTGTGTCTTTATATGAGCACAGGATTGTCACCTCACGTGGTCGGAAGACCTGAACTCGTACACACAATTGCGCTCATTGATGTCATAAATGTTTCAAGCCATAAACTTTGCTGTGCAAGCTTTCTATCAGCAGCATTCTTCGCTTGGCCAACTTAGTTACACCATTACTTGTGCTAGACCAATAATCACATCTTTTCTCACACTTCTTCATAAGAAGTTTCTAGTGAAGACAAGATTAGATGTTGGTTTGAGCCTCTCTAACAGCAACAAAGGCGTTTCAAAGAGAGCAAGGAGGAAGGTTTTATTTAAGATGGAGTTCAGGAAATGCAGAATTTATCCTTAAGATTCATAGAAACAGTAAGTTGACAACGTAAACGAAGTTCATGAAACAACATAGAAGTTGAAGAGGAAAATTGTAGGTGGTGAAAAACAAAACGGCAATGAACCGAGAAAAGAGGCGAAAAATATTTTCTCGGTAACTAGGAAAAAAATATTTCACTTCAACAAAAAGAAGACTTACCTAACTCTCAACTCGGGACTTCACATATTCCTCCTGGGAGCGCTAATTCCCATAGATACAATAGTTGTATCCCCTTGAGGGGATGAATTCTTAGAATAATAAACGAAAAATCAGCTATGAAACACAAAAAAAGTTACCTGTAAGCATTTTTCACATTTTAGAATAGGTATATCAATTAACCAAGCAGCAATATGGCGCGAAAAACTGTACCCTTCAATACCAATCTCGAACGTTAGAATTGAAAACAAGCAATCCCTAAAAAATCGCCGTTAAACTGACCTCAGTTCTCGCAAAAACTAAGCGACTGCAAGTCCAACCTTATCATATTTCAAGTTTACGAGGCCTACAAAACTATTGGATCAAAAACTATTGAGAACTGGAGGCCACGAGAGCCGCTGTCTCGTAAGTTAGCGAAGCCAGGAGATCTTGGGACATCAGGCGCAGAGCCTGGAACTCATTCCAGCTCCAGCCTCGATATTTGCCGCCCTCGTGACCGTAATCTTATTTAGGTGGAGCATCCTTTCCCTGCAATCCGAGCGAGGACTCTAGGGCTAGAGGAATTGAAGAGCGATCTTTGCAGCAAAGAAGATCGTTAAAAGGCGGAAAGTTTGATTCGGAAGGCCTCTCTCTCCATCTTAATCGCTGAATGATTTCAAAAGCGAGAAAGAAGTTATTCACGGCGGTACTTTATGACTGAAGAATCACAAGAATAGGGAATTTAGTCTTCGGCGTGTATCGTAATATTGGGATTGAGATCAACAGTTTGACCTCGCATTTCATTAGTATTCACTCAGGAGATACTTGAGCGGTAGAATGTATCGTGTAATACAGCTGGTGCGTAAAGGCGACGGATCGAACGTTGGCGATTTACAAATAATATGAACTTAAAGCTGATATCAAACTCTTGATTTCGGCGACGCGTTGCGTACTTTGTGACACTTGTTTCTTCCATCAGAGACTGGTCGTAATGTGACCGATCATCGAACCCATTTCTGTAAAATGAAAGACTTCTAAGGCAAGTTTCTTTGCAGATTAGGCTACATTAGATTAGATTGTTAGCTTAAGCCTCTCTAACCGCAACAAAAGCGATCCAAAGAGAGGAAGAAGGAAGGCACTATTTAGTATGGAGTTGAGGGAACGCAGAATTGATGCAGAAAGGGCATAGAAATAGTAAGTTGCGAAAGAAGATTATGAAATAAGATTCAAATCGATGAAAAAAGTAGTAGGTGCTGAAAAACATGACAGCAGTGAACCAAAAAAAGATGGTCCCTAACATAACAAAAACATTTTTTTTCAACAAAAAGAAGGCCTCCCTAACTCTCAGCTCGGGCCATCACATTGTCCCCCTGGGAGAGTTCCTTAGCAATACAATTTATTTAGAATATACTAGTTCTATTATTTTCAGAACGCGGAGAACCGATTGTGTCATTACATCGAAATCCCTGTGCTTTACGTAGTTGAATTCTTACCTTCAGCGGAAGCATAACCTGGGACTGATGTTCTGCGAAAATCACCGGAACCCAAAATACATTACAGTGCTGAGTTTTCAACAGGATCGTTCAAGGGAAGTATCTAACGGTGGATTTCAACAGAAAAGCTGCGTGGGGTAAATTGCTTGCTCTACTGGAGCGACAACTTCACTAATGGAATCAATGCATTATATTCTTTTTATGTTGGCTTTCTGACATTCAAGATTCATCTGTGACATAATCCCTGCAGCTATTGAGTTCAGAATTACCTCAGTTCGAATTTAAGAAGCGTCAAGAGTCTCTTCACACTCTTCTTCCTTCAAGCGATGCCTCAGCAAATTAGAGAGCGACCAATTAAGCTGAGGAACAAGTGCTGCATTAGGCTGACAGGAGTTTACTCCAATTTACTTGGACCTCCAGCGGGCGAAATTGAGCCCATTACCTCATGGAAATCGTGGACACTCAAGCTAACAAACTTGAATATTCATGCTGCAAGAAAGCGAGCAAACCAAGTACGGCAGTTATGAGGCAAATGCGAGGGCCGGGTTACAGTCGTTGCTAATTTCTTAACATCACACAAGCCTTTACTCTCTCTGACACTTCCGAGAAGGTAGCTGTCGGATGCGAGTACGGAAACTTAAACAAATGGGGGGCTTTCAAATCTGAGACTGATGCAGTTCTGTTCAAAATAGCTTCAGGTATTTTCACCAGACCGCAGTTCTCTGGCAGTAATATCAATCGGAGGAGGCTATTAGAAGAGGCTAAAGAAGGAACTCTTCTACTCACTGAGCTCGCTGTGCCATCACCCACGCCCACTCAAGCTAACACTTTGGCTCTGAAGTGGTGCATATGTGTACCACTTGGTAAATTGCTCCTGGACGCACCGGGATATGCAAATAACATTTCAACTATTTTGATACCTTTCCCAAAGGTTAGATTAGATTAGTCGTTAGTTTTAGCCTCCCTACCCGCAGCAACAAATGCGATCCAAAGAGAGGAAGGAGGAAGGCACCATTTAGTATGGAGTTAAGGAAACGCGGAATCTACGCAGAAAAGGCATAGAAACAGTAAGTTGGGAAAGAAGATTATGAAACAAGATCAAAGTTGAAGAATGAAGTAGTAGGTGTTGAAAAACAGGACACCAGTGAACCGAAAAAAGGGTGGTCCGTAACAAAACAAAATCCTATTCTACTGCAACAAAAAGAAAGCCTACCTAATTTTTAGCTCGGGCCCTCATATAGTCCCCCTGGGAGCGCCAATTCCCATAGATACACCTTTCCCAAAATAAAGTTTAGAGTATACGGTAACATATTTTCGTTCAAATGTATTCTTTACACTTTTTAAAAAGGTTAAAAGTTTATTAGAGCAGAAAAGCCGGGCTTTTCAATACGACTTGTTCTAGTCTAACCAAACTGACAGTAGCAACCGCACAATCCTAGTCAACGTGTTAAGAAGCAAAAAAAAACATTTTTACTAACCGATTGCAATTAAGAACCGATCAACGTCGACGTTACCTCATATAAACCCCAATTTTTATGCCACAATATCGAGCACGAGTCATATAGTTCGAGTTCGCGGGATCAATATAACCCTCACGCCTGTTCTTGGTGATGAAATTCCGTCTGCTGAACAATAGCCCGCCAGGAACCCCCTTCATAATTTGAGTGATGAACAACATTGAAAAATAGACTGACGTACGATATTTTAGCTCATGAGAATCGGATTATTTTATTTAAATGCTTTTCTTCCGTGTCAGCAGAGCATCTCTCAGAAGATGATTTATTTCGTGGCAGAAAGTGAAATCTCGAGTTTTAACACTTTCACATACCTGCGTATCACGCTGTGCGCACGTGTTGTGAGCTCGTGCTAAAAGATAGTCTATGTATTACAAATTTTGACCAAACGAGCCTCCATAGACGAATCGCACGTTCAGAAAGGTTCTAAATTGTGAGGACATGTTCAACGCTCAGCCGCGTGGAGGAATCGAGATGGAAAAACTTCTTGCAAATCTAAAAATATTCAACCCTCCTCATTTAGGAGCTAAGATATTCGTGCACAAAATTCAGAAGAGATTTCAGTTGAGCATTTTGACTAACCGATTAAGGAAACCGAAAGTGTCAGTGAAAATTACGCAGCAAAAATTACAGAATGGATTATTCCTTTTTAAGGTCATTCTAAAAAATTTTGATGCGTAAATTGAAGACGAATTGATTTGCTCATATGAATCCAACTGCGAACAATCAATAGAGAGCTTGACAGAAGGAATAAACACAGAAAAACTTAGAAATTAGATCGAACGAAGAGTTAAACGCTCGGAAAACTGAAAAATGCAATTCGAAATTGCGAATCAATGTTATCATTATTAGCATTATTCAACTTCATTAAAATTGTTGAGATCTACGTTATTTGAGATATCCTAGCCGCACAAAAGGAGATCTCAGAAGAGCAGAGAGAAGGAAGCACTGAAGATGGACTGCAGAAAACGTGGAATATTATGCACGAGGTGTGTTCCCACGCAGGACATTCTTGGTGGAGAAACAGAAAATTAAGGAGGAAGAGGAAATTTAAACAAACAAGAAACAGCAAAGAAGAAATAACAAAGAAGAAATAAAAACTGAAAGAAGCGAAGTGATTACGAAGGAAGTAAGTGCCGAAAGTCTATATATAAGTGAAGTGACCTAATTGTTTCTTCCAGGAGGTGAAATAACTGATACGAAAGCTATTGAAATCTTGGAAAAACTGGATACGGTACGAATGAAAAGAAAATTCAGGACGATAATGACTGAAAAAGTTTGATGCAGAACAAATGGAATATAATTCACTTGGAAAACGGGGCAAAAAATAATACAAATTTCATGATGTAATTGATAAGAAACACGAATTGGACCTACCACTCGAACACCAGCGGCGTTGACGCAGCTGTAGAGAGCCGAGGCTGCAATTTATAAGAGGATCTATGGGGCACAAGCGCGTCTCGTTACGCCAGTTTATGGAGTGACGAAACTTCTATTGACACGACCGAGATTTGTGGTGCGATACCGGCTGAAATATCACGTTCCGGCTACAGCGTAAATCAATAAGAACTGACAAATTTATGATCTACTAAATGGAACGTGAGAAGTTACCAATTTCGTCACAGTCAAATGCAAGTGGCCATGTTGTGCGGAAGTAAAAGCTGCGAGGTTTGCGGCGGGACTTAGGTTGGGCATTGTGTACATTAGCCAGAGAACTTTACTAGCTAAGTGATGATTTCAAATGACATGCAGCATCTCTTCAAGATGGAGGACCGACGGGCAAAACGAGTACAGGCACGTAGTAAGCAACACGTGCTTAGCAATACGAGATCATGGTTAGCATAACGGGACCTAAATTTTGAACTCGTTCTTGGCAACACGGGACCCAAGTAAATTACTAGAAACCCAGGTTATTTACTCAAGACCCGGGTTATTTTCTCGAGACCCGGGTTATCTACTCAAGACCCGGGTTATTTACTCAAGACCCGAGTTATTTACTCAAGACCCGGGTTATTTACTCAAGACCGGGTTATCTACTCAAGACCGGGTTATCTACTCAAGACCAGGTTATCTACTCAAGACCAGGTTATCTACTCAAGACCAGGTTATCTACTCAAGACCCGGGTT
>JACJUY010000756.1:54275-77447 GCA_014220935.1 Platorchestia sp. MABIK | reverse complement strand
GGTGAACTACGGTCAGGTGAACTACGGTCAGGTGAACTACGGTCAGGTGAACTACGGTCAGGTGAACTACGGTCAGGTGAACTACGGTCAGGTGAACTACGGTCAGGTGAAGTACGGTTCGGTGAAGCACGGCTTAAAACCACACCCCTACAGAAGACGGCCGACCGCCGTCCATTAGAACTTCAGGGGACACAAGAAGCCCGCGGTCACGGCTCTGCTTCAAGTATTGTTGGCCAGACCGAACTTGATGGAGCTCTAAAGACACTTATAGGTGTGCCGAGTGCGGGCATTCTCGGATAAATTGGGCGAGATGGACGCGCGCCAAATGACTGAAGTTCGAGGCGAGATATTTCCTGGATAGCATGCATGCCAAACCTGGGCATTGTCCGGGGAATTCACGGAGGGAACAGGATCAACAGGAATACGCACTACGCTCAGGAATACACACCAATACAAAAATGGATTCCAATTCAGGAATGTACACCAATACAAGAGAGCATTCCAATACAGGAATGCACACCAATACAAGAATGCATTCCAATGAAGGAATGCACACCAATACAAGAATGCATTCCAAAACAGGAATGCACACCAATTCAAGAATACATTCCAATACAGGAATACATTCTACGGACACGTATTACAAATGATGAATTCGGGAGATTACGTGAATATTCTTGGGCTTCTAGGCCATTGTTTACCATTCACCGACACAACTGAACATTTACGTGAAACTTGGACGGATTTCCAATCGAAAGTAAAATTTTCAAGTTACACGTGAAATTTTTCTCAGGATATCATTTAGCATTGCTCTAAACAACGCGTAGGAAGAAGCTCCCAAGGAGTTCGGTAAATGACTATCTAAAAAAGAAAATTTTAAATGCAAATATTCAGTTCTCTGAAAATGGAATACGGTCAATGTGAAGAATTTTAAATTCATTCCTGTGATTTTAATGGAAAAATTACACTCAATTCTAAAAATCCATGTATTAATTACTCCTATGGCTTGGCTAATAAGTATGGGCAACTTCTGATATCAATTGAACTTCGCAAACTGACATATCACAACAGAATTATGGAATGGAAAACTCATTTTAAACGAATATAGTTTTACTGTACAGAGACTAACAGCTTTCTACTTTGTTTACATCTACTCAATTTTTCAATCATCAATATCGCACAAGGTATAAGCCGAAACAATCTTTAATAGTCTTCTACATGCTAACAAAATTTTGGGAGAGCTCTCACCAGTGCTTCAATACATTTTCCTATTTAGCGTATGAGATAAAAAGAAGTAATAAAAGTGAGTCAGTAAATTTTGAAAGTGTGAAGCGATCACACGCATTGTTGAAAAATTCTCATAGTAGAAAATGAAGAACTTTATCAAATAAAGATTGGATTATGTAGCCCGAAACTTGAGTTGTTTTGTGGCACAGTTTTTTGAAAACATCTAACAGTTCCGTAAAAGACTTGCGTCAAATAGAGAATAACACAAGAACTCTCGTTAGGATCGGGCAGATATTCGGCCAGAAATTCAATTGCGCCATTGGATTCCTGTAGAGAGCAAAGCGAGTCAATTGACATCTCTTGGCCACCAATTGAATTGCAGAACACACTCACAAAGTTGCCTTGAAGCGTCCTCTGATGTCACTCAAATGCTGAGCTGAAGAGCAGACACGCACTAGATATTGAAGTAATTTGAACTGCATAATCGAGTCCCGCTGAGATCAACTCTTCAAAGACCGAAAAGCGATGACTGGCAGATGGTGATGTGATCAACTTGAGAGTCTGAGTGTCTCCCAAAATAACATAATACAGAAATGCGCAAACGCGTCTCCAATACTCGAAAACGGGATGAAGTGTACTAACCCATATAGTTCAGAGCGATTCCATTAACGTGAAACGAAGGAATCGAAAATGGAATAAAATTAGAATACCAAACGCGAAAGGTGAATCATATTAGTCTCGTTGCAATCATGTTGACAAAAATCGTGCCTTGTTTTGTCTGTGGATGTTATATTAATCATATGAAATGATGCTCGACTGTACTCGTATTCAACGAATGTAAAAGCCTCACGAGAAGAGCAATAGAACCGAGGCTTACAACTCCCGCAGGCCCACCGTCGAAAGAAATAGCTGCAAAGGCCGAAAAGGTCACGCGATATAGTAAAAGCTTCGGTTATTGCAGTCGTAACGACAACCTTGATCAAACCGACTGGCCATTTCATAACGAAGGGCTTCGCACGACCGGCGCAAGTGGCCTCGTGACCTGCTGGGCCCCTAGAGGTTGAGGCCACCTTTGCTCGAAATGTGCGGCTTTTGCGAGCACAATTTACTGGCGCTGCTCGTCGTCTTACAAATAAGTACGCAAAACGCTTGTCACACTCTCTGATAAATTCATAGCAACTGTGTAAAACCGATTCGTTTGGAAGTTAAGAAAATTTTCACTTGTTTCTCTTCATTCTATTTCATTTTTACTAGGGCGTTGATGAAAGGAAAACGATCATTTTGAATCTGTTTTTAGTCACATCAGAGCCGATTATTAGAATTGAATATAATTCAAAAATTGACCAACAAGCGCCTGTAATATTAGAGATACTCGAGAGTGTTTGATCGCACCTCCGTTCCGGTTTTATTTCACACTCCGCGTATTATACAGAAGCACGTAAAAATAAAGTAAAACCTAAGTTCTAGCCAAGAAGAGCATACCTGATACACTAGGTGGAAAGAAACAAAAAGACCTGATACACAAGGTGGAAAGAAACAGAAAGAACGCCAACTTTCTTCAAAATACTGCCTATGGAAAAACTGCAGTACACAAACTACTACTATGGGTGCGCACATCTCAGCTAAAACTCGTGGCCAATAGTTGCACCTGATAAACATCACTTGGCCAACACTGATGATCAACGGTTGGCCTACACTGATGAAAAATGTTTGCAAATGAAACCAACAAACTACACCCTAAAAGTCAATACAATTTGCCGTTAAGAGCGGTGTGAAATTGCGACATGCAACTGCAATTTTCTCATCGAGGAAATAATTCCAAAAATTAAATTACGAAAATTGCAAATTCATTTTGGCACTCAAATTGGGCTTCTAAGTGTGAAGTATGTCAGGGGAATGAGAGTAAATAATCTTACTACATGTTACATGCTAGTCATGCTACTGCCCCAAAAATGAAAATATTTTCATAATTTACACTTCAAACAAACAGCAAACTTTCAAATTCTCAAATAGATTGATGAAAAAGTTTAACGGCATTAAATACAAGTCATTGTGGGTGGAACATTAAACCGGCAATCCAGTCAACCGCTCAATATCAATGCTAATGGCATTAAAGATTTTTGATCAGATTGCAGAGGAGTTAGTAAAAGCCTTCCTAAACATAACGAAGGTGTCTCCAAGAAAAAAGAAGAAAAGCACCAATTTACAAGAAGTTAAGGGAACTGAGAATCTATGCACAAGGTGTGTTTACGCTCAAGACCCCCTGTAAAGAGAAACAATAACTTAGGATGGAAATTTATGTACCTAGTTAATAGTCGCGTAAAAGAAAGAGAAAGGTGCTGAAAAACAGGAGGGCAGTGAACCGAAAGAGATGGTCCGTAGTAAAGCAAATATTCATTCATTCTATTTGGTTTCATAACTTGCAGCTCGGGACCTCACATCTGCCCCCTGAAGCGCTTATTCACGCATTTACAATAATTGTATTCCGCTAAAATGTGTTCTTCAATTAAAGTTCGTTTGTTAAAAGGGAATTCCTTTTCCCCTTAATGCCCACCTCAACAGCCACTGTAGTTATCAACATTTATTCAAATTCATGTGCTATATACGAGCAAAGCCCTAATTATTTTCATTCCGGTTGAAGAATTCATTACATTATTTATCAACAAAGTTACAAATTTTAGTTAAGGAATATTGAACTCTGATGAACGCTCGGCTTCATCCCAGAAATTTTGTTGTCGAAAGCAAACGAACCACAGACGATAATTCGTGCGCGTTCTGGAGAGATTCACAAACTCAAAACTGTAGAACGCAGAGTAATGTCCACAGGCCACACATTCCACGTCGGAGAAAAAATTTCTCCAAGCCCCAATTTTTTCGCGCAAAACATGAGCAGAGTTTCTCGAGCGAGCAAAATGGTTTAGGAGCGAGCATCGTCACGCTTGAGCTGGTCATTTGTCAAACTTACCGCTGATGAGCGCACGACGACCGGTGTTTGAGAACAGCTCCTCGGACGAGTCTTGCTCGAGAAGGAGAAATTGAATGATTTCATCCTAGATGGGAATACGATAATTCATCTTACATTAGAACGCAAGCGTAATGGGTTCATGTCTCCAGAATAGTTTCTTGTTAAGATGGAGAAGTTGAATGAAATTTCATTCATGATGGGAATAAGATTATTCATTTTAGAAAATAACGTGAGTATAATGGGTTCGAGTTTCCAGTATTGTTTTCTTATTGTGAAGAAGAAATTGAATGGTTTCATTCTCAATGGGAATACGATAATTCAGCTTAGATTATAACGCAAGTGGTAATGGGTTCATGTCTTCAGGATTGTTTCTTGTGCTCAAGATGGAGAAATTGAAAGATTTCATGCTAGATGTGAATACGATGATTAATTTATTTTAGATGGTAACGTGAGTGTAATGGGTTCAAGTCAGCCTGATTTTTCGATTTGAAAACTTTAACTCTAAGAATTCAAGTACAGTTCTTCGGGGTCTTTCTTCGTCAGGCTCAATATTTGCTGTCTTGGAATTTGTGTAGTAATGTACGATGCTGTGTTCGGCTGACGAGTTTAAGTTGTAAACGTAAAATTTGCTCATATTTTTGGCAGTTTCATGTTATTTCGGTGGTCTAATTCATGTTCCTCTAATTCTAATTCAAATTATGGTGTCATCCATTCGAGTTTCTAAAAACGCTTCTTAGATATTTGACAATTGAACTCAATCAGTTAAACACACATGCTATGTATTATTCTGCAAAAATCAAGTTATCTACGTTATCAAGCTACCTCAAACACTGATAGTGTTAGTGTGGAGACTGAGCAATTATTCATCTTCAAAAGAAGCTATTTCCCGTTTTTTCTGCATTCGACCATCAAAGTTATAAAAGAAGCATTTTTAGGGTCTGGTTCGCCCACGAACGAACGAGTATACATCGCGAGAAATGGTCTTAAAAAAGGAGAAATTTTGTAACCCTAACCTCACCACTCATATGAAAAATGGAGAAACTAAGGAATAACAACAATGTTACGTGTATGAAAGTAAACCTAAAGCTAATTCCGAAAGTTATGCCGTCATGCACTAGGCTGGTATGTGATACTGATCAGACATGCCGGGCCTTCAGACTCGTCAGCATAGTACATCTCACACGGGGAACTAAAAATATACCGATACTGAGAGAAGAGGGTCAACGCTCTATGATCTTTCAGGTCTCTTACTCGGCGTATTCCCCAAAAACATCCATTCCCTCAAGCACAATGGTATAAAGCATTTAGTTAACCAAATCCAACGTATATTCATAAATTTTTCGACGTTGACCATAGCATAGTACGAATAGCATTTATGAATACGCGCATATTCTCGTTGCGCGTTCTCTGAAGCACGAGTGCGATCCCCGAGACCTTCGAGTCTCCCCTGAGGTCAAACCAGAGTCAGCAACACTGGATTTTGTTGAAGACATCTTTCGTAGAATTAAAGAGAGTTGTGCGTTGACGAATGCAGGAATGATTGCCATTGGATTGCATTTAGGGAAGCAAGCCGAGGATCAGACTCGCAAGTCGAGTTAAGACGCTTAGCGCACGTCACAGATTACAAGGAAGCCCCGGAAAAATCGCCCACATCACTGTCATAAGCCAAGAGAAATTGAATAATAAATCAGGTACAGGAAGTCTGCATTGCAGAGGTCGGAATATCGTGATCTCAGACAGTTAAAGAGGAAATAGTTTTTGTTAGACAACTTTTCGCGATCGGTTGCGTGTTCGAAGACAATAGATACGCAATTAATGGTACACTTAGGATTTATTTCCATGAATCAGAATTGAAGTCTATGAGTGAAAGAACAGGAAGATTGCCACAGAAGTTGGTACCCGCTAAGTAGTGGGTGTGAACTAATCGAGTCGAAACGGTTAATATTAGTAAAAAAATGAAACTGATCCCAGCAGAGAAAATAATGTGGTCTTTTCTTCAAAAAGTATCATTAAAACAGAAGCCCAGAGTTTGATTCAGGCGTACGTGCTGCTCATAAAAATAAGGAACATCTCAGGATTTCTGCACTTATTAAATTATTCTTATTATTTTATACATGTAATCTGATAAACAGAATCCAGTGAAAAGCGTCGCTGAATACGAGAAAATTTAACACTTGTCAGCTTGCCAGATAAAATGGCATTCCTCGACAAACATGTGCGCAAACGGCACCATCGTAACTTCCATTCGCAGGCCCTGACTAAACTGGAAAAACTGCTATCAATGAAAAAATTCCTGAATACTTAACCCAGGAAAAAGCTGGAAATATATTCCTGGTCATACTTCCTTGAGACGACTCATTAGAATTTTTTATGGCTGCAGTAACGAAAGGCGAGCGGCGGGCTGCAACGAGGCCATTACGCTAAGCAGAGCAGTCGGAGGCTGCTTAACAAGGCGGTGTTAACCGACGACCTGGCCGTCATTGCTGGTCGTCATTGCCAGCACAGACGACCTGGCCGTCATTGCTGGTCGTCATTGCCAGCACAGACGACCTGGCCGTCATTGCTGGTCGTCATTGCCAGCACAGACGACCTGGCCGTCATTGCTGGCCGTCATTGCCAGCACAAACGACCTGGCCGTCATTGCTGGCCGTCATTGCCAGCACAAACGACCTGGCCGTCATTGCTGGTCGTCATGGCCAGCACAGACGACCTGGCCGTCATTGCTGGTCGTCATGGCCAGCACAGACGACCTGGCCGTCATTGCCAGCACAGACGACCTGGCCGTCATTGCCAGCACAGACGACCTGGCCGTCATTGCTGGTCGTCATTGCCAGCACAGACGACCTGACCGTCATTGCCAGCACATACGACCTGGCCGTCATTGCTGGTCGTCATAGCGAGCACAGACCACCTGGCCGTTATTGCTGGTCGTCATTGCCAGCACAGACCACCTGGCTGTTATTGCTGGTCGTCATTGCCAGCACAGACCACCTGGCCGTCATTGCTGGTTATCATTGCCAGCACAGGCGACCTGGCCGTTATTGCTGGCCGTCATTGCTGGCCGTCATTGCTGGCCGTCATTGCTGGCCGTCATTGCTGGCCGTCATTGCTGGCCGTTATTGCTGGCCGTTATTGCTGGCCGTTATTGCTGGCCGCCATTGTCAGCACAGACGACCTGACCGTCATTGCTGGCCGTCAATGTCAAGACAGACGATCTGGCCGTCATTGTCAAGACAGACGACCTGGCCGTCATTGCTGGCCGTCAATGTCAGGACAGGCGACCAGGTGGTCATTGCTGGCCGTCAATGTCAAGACAGACGACCTGGCCGTCATTGTCAGCACAGACGACCTGGCCGTCATTGCCGGCTGTCATTGTCAAGACAGACGACCTGGCTGTCAATGTCAAGACAGACGACCTGGCTGTCAATGTCAAGACAGACGACCTGGCCGTCATTGCCGGCTGTCATTGTCAAGACAGACGACCTGGCCGTCAATGTCAAGACAGACGACCTGGCCGTCATTGTCAGGTAGACGACCTGGCCGTCATTGTCAGGTAGACGACCTGGCCGTCATTGTCAGGTAGACGACCTGGCCGTCATTGTCAGGTAGACGACCTGGCCGTCATTGTCAGGTAGACGACCTGGCCGTCATTGCTGGCCGTCAATGTCAGGACAGACGACCTGGCCGTCAATGTCAGGACAGACGACCTGGCCGTCATTGCTCGCACGCCGCAAAGCAAACACGCGTGGCGCGGCCATTGCACGCACACCTGCACACCAGGAGGCAATGTTTCAACTCTGTTGGCCTCCTGAGTTGGGTTGGAACGGCCACATCTCAGCGGGGCTGGTTTATGAGCAGCTGGACATTACAACTCTGAAACTCCCGCTGCTGGGCCTCAAAATTGGGCCCAGGCGTGCATCTCGTTGGATATTGCAACCAAAGCGAAAAAAATTATTTCTTCGCCGAAAATTTAGGAGTTTCGTCATGAAATCACGATTTCCTTTCTTCATTCACATTGCTCGCTATTTACTGTTTTATCATATTTTATGAATAGAGTGACCCTGTGTGAAGACATAGGCAAATTTGCTAACATCCGAATGAATTTTGTTTCATATTTTCTAACGTCACTTTCTTGCGCTCTTACATGATAACATATTAGGAAATGTACTATAATACGTTCTAATGTTGTTTTCAATCAATTTTTACCTTATTCTCGCATTCTAGTTAGTATTATCACACTAATTCATAGTTAAACATAAAATCTCGTCTTTATACTTCAATTGGTTCATGTTTAGCTTAGTTCTTTGGCTACGTTAATCATCTTCTCAAAATTTACTTCTACTGACTTTTACATTTTGATAATCAGTTATGGTAAAATAATTAAAAGTTACAGTTTTCTATGTAGATTGGTAGATGAACACAGTTTCTAATGAAATGAGTTACTCATCACGGCGATTTTGAACGATAGCTGTCACTGAATTTACATCCGTAACGAGTGGCATGTTCGTACCGGCATGAAAATACGAAGACTCTCGACCTCAAGGTCATTTTGGGTAAATGCAATGATAAATAAATCCATTTTCAGAAGAGGATGTATTGAAAAATAATGCAGAAAAACAGTTAAATACATTATCAATGACAGTCAAGCAAAACAATTTAAAACAAGTGAAGCTAAGTCCCTGCGAAACAAGTAAAGATCAGCTCTTTCATTAACACCTAGTGAAGGCGCACACCTCCGAGCACAGTAAAGTTTCCAACTTCGACCATCACAGACGCCAACTTCAAGTCCATTTTCTCGAGTCAACAAATATTACTACCACACGACATGCGACTGGCCCCGAAGGAAATTAAAATCTGGATCTCATGCGTCCATGTTATCATCTGAATAAATGTGCAGTACAATTTCAAAACGTGTAAAAAATTGGATGTAATACAAATTCGCCAGCCTCAGTCTCCTGTGGACGCCTTAATTTTTCCAATGGAAGTACTTATTCAAATAGATAATCATAGTTTTGAAAATCTCTTTGAATCTCAGTCTCCAACACCACGGAAATAAACTATTACAAGAAATTCGTCCAAACAGGAGTGTTGAATTTAGAACTTTGGCGAATTTACAAGGGCTGAGGTTGTTACTTCAGCGATAGCGAACTCGGAACAATTGTGATGGAAGCGAAGTTTCCAAAAAACCGCTGACGAAGAAAATTTCCATCACGGGCCTCTCTAACGCGGACATTTCCAATCAGCGAGTCTTGTCGCAGTGGAGAGCTGAGGAGGAGCCTCTCTGGTATGCTCCTAGATTTTAAATTACAAGGTCAAACTAATCCGTGGGCCCACAAGTGAAAACGTGCCGTGCCGATGCAGTGGAAATTTCATACAAGAAATGCTGAAAAAGTTTGTCGGGCAGTCATTCTGTAATGAAAAGAAATAGCTCAAGATAAGACATCTCTAACTCACAGAACTACATCTTATGCTCAGCGACCCTCAACAAAACCAAATATTTTATAAAATGTGGGCGAATATGACGTCGAAAATTTAAAAAGAGGATTAAATTATAATTCCACCATCTAAATACAGCCTCATAAAATCATCTAAACACAACATTATTCAACCACCACCGAAGATGCCCGGGACATACGAAACAAATTTGGTTCATATAATTCTCAGTCGGGAGAATTCAATTCAGCTCGGTGAGCACCGAGATGAAGACAACTGAAGAAATTCACCTCCATTACCACCAGAATGCGAGGCTGGCACACAAAGGCGCGAGCTCAATGTTGGCTAATTGCATTAAAGGAATAACAAATACAGGAGCTCGAGCACCCGAGAGCCGCTCTAGGGACAGAGGCCTCGCACTTTAACGCGTAATGTTAATGACTGCTGCGACTCTCAGAGCTTAATGCTGTCGGTAACGTGAGAGAACACACCTTCATCATAGGATGTGTATTGAGACAATGTAGTGCAAAGTACATGAAAAACAGGATATTATTTTTAAGGATATAAGATTTAGTAGTACAGTAGTAAGTGACGAGCACAGTGCAGTATTTCGCGCATATCCATTCATAGTAACGGATTTGAGATCATTTTAGGAAGACCCTGTGATGTCAAAAAAATAGCGAGGCTGAAACTTACAAACATCGAGATAAAGTGCAAGTCCGAGCAGGGCACGAAATGACTTGAAATTCTATGTACGCACTCCAATCCTTCAAATACTTTGCCAAAAGAATACAATTAAACTGAATCAGGAATATTCTGAAGAATGGGCAGTACGTTTTCATGGACTATAATTGAAAAATTCCTCTAAAATTGTTTTAGTATTCCGACGCTAATTTCAATATTTCAACGCCTGAGAAAATCAACATGCAAAACACCAACTTAATTAAGCCTTCACTAAATTTGAGCGAGCGTTGTCGAATTCGTTGAAGATACGGCTAAATGCCTTGTGTCAATGCTGGATAGCTCTTGTCAATGGAAAAGAAACTATCTAGAAATATCTACTTGGGAACCTTCCTGAGGAACTTGCATAACAATCGAAATACTCTTTTCAGATAGTACCAATGAAATACACCTATTGGAAGGCTTTTTTGTACTTCATCACTCATCATGAGTCATTGCAAAAAATTTCCAAAAACTCATTTAACAAGAACTCTTCGAGAATATATACTCAATCAAAACTAAGAGAAATCGCTTGTAAAACGAAATGGCAAAATAACGGCGGAAAATTACAGGAGCTTCGACGGTTCCTGTGTGTAAGCGTAAATAAAACGATATTAACTCATGATGTCTTGTTTCATCCAGGATGAGCTACTAACTGTGCCTGTAAGACAAAATAAAGCGGGCCTGAGCTGTTCATTCTGCCCATAAGCGTCTTGCAATCTCAATCTCAACGCAGCAACTGACCAAAAGAGCAGCCAGGATGGTCACAGTTTAGGCCGTGGTAGCGATTCCTAGCAGCGTAAGTTTTTACGCCGACGTGCCGTTACGTGCCGTTTTCTTGAGACTAAAACTTTTGAATTTAAAATCGAATAAAACATATGCTCTCTATATGAGCTGCCACGTAGATTTTCCAGAAGCATTGATGTCTTCACGGACAAATTTCACGCAATCAAAATGCTTGGCGAGAAAAAACAATACGTGGCCTGAACATCTGAAGAACCTAAGCTGGCCCCTGTACCTCAATAACGCTGTAAAAATGATTGAAAATCTGACTCCAGAAAATTGAGCTTGGCAGGAAACGCTCTGAGTTAGTCGACCCTGCGTCGCTGCGGAGGCTGCTGTGCAAATCCTGCAAAATACAGGCGAGCTCTCAATCCAGCCAGGTGCTTCATGAAAATATGATTACTGTGCCTCATTTGCATCTGTAATTTAAAACACATAGCAATTCACTTTTAGAAGTTTTTGTAAATATTCAGAGATTTTAAGGTCAGTGATAAAACTTACTGAGAGCTCTAATAGTAAAAAACTAAAGAAATTTAAATTTTTTTAACATAAATTCATGTTTGGAACCTGAAATATTTCAAACATATTTTTTTAACGAGTTTCGCGTGATTGGGTCCCTTGAAATATGAATTATTGGGAAAAGATCCTTTCACGAGTTCCAGGTAGGACTACATCAGTACAATTTTGCATTTTTATTTTACTCTTCGATAACCTTACAGCTCTGAGGCAAACCAAATACGTCAGAAGCAAAATCACCAGTGATGATTGTTCGCAAAATTTCCCCCCCTGAGATAGCAACGGGAGATGTTTTCCCAAGCTCGGTCGGTCACTCCTCGCCCGCCTTCCAGGAATAGATTACATTAGATTAGAAATTAGTTTAAGCCTCCGTAATAGCAACAGAAGCGTTCCAAAGAGAGGAAGAAGAAAGGCACCATTTAGGCGGGAGTTAAGGGAACACAGAATCGAAGAACAAGAAACAGTAGGTTAAGAAAAAAGTTTATGAAACAAGATAAAACTAGAGGAAATAAATAGTAGGTGCTGAAAAACAGGACTGCAGTGAACCGAGAAAAGATAATCCGTAACAAAATAAAAAACTATTCTTTTTTAACAAAAGGAAGGCCTACCTAACTTTTAACTCGGGACCTCACATATTTCCCCCGAGAGCGCTAATTCTTATAGATTCGGTAGCTGCATCTTCCTAAAGGGAGTCAATATTCAGAATAAACATCGCTTCATTATGAAGAAGAAGATTAAGATTATAAGTTAGTTTAAGCCTCCCTAACCGCTACAAAAAAAAAGTGTATCGAAGAGAGGAATTATGAAGGTACCATTCAGTATGAGTGATAGGGAATACGGAATCTATGCAGAAGGGGCATAGAAACAGTAAGTTGGGGAAGAAGTTCATGAAGCAAGATAAAAGTTGAAGAAGAAAGTAGTAGGTGCTGAAAAACAGGACAGCAGTGAACCGAAAAAACCCACAAAAAAGTCCGAAAAGTCCTTAACATAGCAAAAAATAATTTATTTCAACAAAAGGGAGGCCTACCTAACTCTCAGCTCGGGCCCTCGCACATTTTCCCCCTGGGAGTGCTAATTCCCATAGATACAATAGTTGCATCCCCTTGAGGGGCTATGAAGAAGAAATACGGACTTCAGAATATTTCCAATGAACCCAAGTAAAAAATCCCACGGGCTTTACATTTTCCGAAAAAAGACGAAAAAAATATCAACTTAACGAGTTTTTCCGCACCACGGATGCCTATATTATAAAGCTGCAGCGGGCATTCAAACCTATCCTAATGAAATTCCTTGAGGCGGACGGACCATCGGAGATTAATAACCAGGCTGATAACTTTGATCCATTAAGGAGAGCCTCACAGCCAAACTTACGGCCCTTAATGAGAGCGCTCGTGGAGGCAGAGCTTTTGCCTTCAGCCTGCGCAGCTGCTCACGGAGATGCAATTTAAGTAATTGATGAATCCATTCAAGCAGCTGCTGCGCCCACTGCAGCTGTAACGGTGCGCACTTCTTTCTTTTATGAGAGTCAAGCGCGTCGTGAAGTTTGTTGGCATTTGTGCTGCTGTAACTACGCACTTCTTTCTTTTATGAGTCACGCGCGTCGTGCAGTTTGTTGGCATTTGTGCAGCTGTAACGGTGCGCACGTCTTTCTTTTATAAGTCATGAGCGTCGTGAAGTCTGTTAGTATTTGTGTGAAGGAATAGACAATTAAAAGTATAATCTTGCAGCATTAACGAAAGGCACGAAATTTCTCTCACCATGCATATAAATGATGTATAAATTTTAATGTTATTTACTTCTTAACTTATAAAATAGCGGCTCTAACGCAGTCTTTACGGCAGCATGCTGAAGTTTCGGGCGCACTACTGTAACAAAAATTTTATTAGTCATTTCTAACGATTATTTAATAGAAGCCATATAAATCAAATGATACATATCCCAATAGGGAAAGAAAAAATATGAAATCCAAGCTCAAACCTCTCAAGTGTCAAAATTTTCATCAATGTTACATTTTTTCAATTTTCTAAATACACTAATACTAAAACTTTTACTTATCAACATTTTTCAAATATTTAATTAAAAATACATGTTGCAGAAAAAAAGCATGTCGCACCAACATTCCCTGCCAACAAAAGCAAGCTTCTACCAGGTCAGGAGGCGAACAAATGAAGCAGCGTAATGCTGTAATCTGGGTAGGGCAACGTTCGGTAGGCGCTACTTACCGCACCACGATCGATGACGATAATTGCGATGGCGAGCGCTGATGAACAGTCTAGCCAGACGTCGAAATAAACAGTTGTCTTATAAGAAAAATGGGAAGCAGAAAATTCCGGACAGTCCAAATATGGGTGCACCTTGTCGTACTTCACCAGAGGGAAATTCTGAAACTTACTCAACACAAATAATTACTCAGTAGACTATTACTTCCGATACAAAGACCAAACTCGTGAGCACAGTTGTGCTTCTTTTCTGCTCATTTCGTGAGTACGACTGCAGTCGTGGGTTACGTGTATACAGTTCTCCTTGTTTTTTTTGTTTGTTTTTGAGAACCGATTTCTGTCTGTTTTGTGAGTACAGGTTTTGGATTAGATTCTAAGGTCTAAATTCTAACCACTACTGAAGTGTTTCCAGAGAGGAGAAGTGAAAGCACCAATTAATCTGGAGTTATGGAAACTGGGAATGTATGCACTCGCTGTGACCTCTCACTTTACGCTTAGAAACTGCAGGAATGAAACAAGTTTATGAAACAATATAAAAATTGAACAATAAAATAAAAGATGCCGAAAATAGTTACAATGAACCGAGAAAAAGTGGTCCATGACGAAAGAAAACAATTTATTCCAACAGAATTTCACACCTTTAGCTCGATCCCTCTCATTTTCCTCCGAGAGCACTAATTCATATTGATGCAATAGTTGTATCCCATTGAGAGAAATTTAAAATAATTCCTCGTTACTACGATGTAAAAATAATCAAATTTATATATTATAAGTAGGAATGCTTAAAAATTTTCTTCTTCCCCCTCCAAGAAATTTGAAAATGTAATGTTCAAACACATGTCCCTGCCCTCATTACGATTTATTCTCTTAAAGCGCAGTAGTGCAGTAGAAAAATTTCACCGTTAAGTTAGGTCTCACTCAGTTCAGGGAACGAACACAGAACTCATTCCATTACATTTCAAACACATCAAAAATGAGACGTTTATTGCTACGCGTTCTATAGAATACAATACTTTTGCTTGGAAGATTGGAAGCCCACAAAATTTCATAGGTGCCAGTTTTGGTTTCTTGAGCTGAACATTCGAGTCCCGCATCTGAATTCAGTGCAGGCGGCCAGTTTTACCGATCATGGGATCGCGTCAGGAATGCTAACTTTATTCCCAATTCTGGGAATCGATTTGACAGGAAGCGAGGGAACACGAACGTATAGAGCTCTCGAATTTCCAGATCTCTTCGGAGGTGTGGGAAGCGAAGAGGTAAAGTTGCACTTCGAAATTAACGAGTCACTTCTAAGTTAGTCAATGTAAGATGTTCAATACTGGTAAGCCATCAAGAACAAAAATTTATCGTATATAAAATTACAAAGGATAAGCCTTTAGTTTGACGATTTGGTAATAACTACTTCCCAAGAATTAGCGCGTCTAGAAAAAGTAATAAGAATTTGTAGACAATGTGACTGTGATTAGCTAAACAACATTATTAGCTGCTTACTGCGTATCCCGAAACCTTGTAGAATAGAACTCAAAATTCGATTTTGTCTCTCTTAGCAAATAAAACAATGGTTTAGTTAATTACAGCTTGACCCAGAATTAACTCTATGGGTTCCCCCAAAACGGAAGCAGAAATGAAGCAAAGGAGACGTGACCTAGCAACCAAACCCAAACATATTCCTACAACTTTATTTGAAATAAGTTTATGAATCAAGAAACTGCAGGAATGAAACTGTCGGTGTGAGAAGCATGGAATTCTCAACATGGCAGAAAATAATTTCACGCAGAACATGATGGTAAAAACTAATGATGGGCTCATAAAAATTATACAAAAATGTACAGGATCAATTTCCCCTGATCAAGTATGCGCGAGAGCTTCTCAATCCGTCATGGCAATCCGAGACTGAATGCACAAATCACATCGCGATGAGTGCTTTTTGACATTACAGATCCAGATCGGACACAACGATGATAGTCTTTTTGTGACCTCCAAATGCATGGTAATGTTCGTATGAGGAGCTAATTATTTAAACGAACTCTACGTACTCGGATTGTAGCTTAGTTTACACCTTCAAAGCCAATGAGAGAGAGAGAGACTGACAATGATGAGCAATGACAAAGTTTGATTGTCCGGCACACTGATCGGCAAAGTTGGATGGACAGCTAATTTGAAGATCAAATAAATGCGCGAGCCTGTAAATTTGCTGTGTAACGTGTTCCTATGCACCAATGTGGGTGATTTTAGCCAGTGAGAGAGCAAGAACCTTATGTCGGTAACTTTACCTCCTATCCAAGGAAACACAGCTACGTATGTTATCACGTATCATAACCCTTTGTCTAATGATGGCACTCTGGTCAGCGCTATCACACACGGTACAAAGTGGCTTTTAAAGCAATCTATCAGGGTAAGAAATTTGGATAATTAGCAATATTTGGGGTAATCAGTAACAGTTTCAAACACGTATTTAAAATATTTTAGGTATGGTGAGTGGAGTAACAGCAGAGCAACGGATAGCAGAATTATTATTGGGCTTAATAACTGAATTGGTTTCTCGATGAAGTTTTTCACAAACCGGGACGTTGTGTTTCATTCAGCCCAATCTACGTCAGAAGTGTAACAATATAAACACTAAATTATAAGTACATTGCGCAACCTAAAAATTACAAGGTAGTGACGTAAATCACCATCTCGAAAACCTACATTAAATAAAGTCAAGCAATTCGATCAATATAATTATTTTACCCTGATCAACAACATGTCTTCGACCAGAAGACCTCTAAAGGAACATATTGTGTTTTCCAGCACTCAAGACTTTTCCCGAAGGAGTACAAACTTTTGTTACAGGTAATTATAGACGTGAGATGTTTGTCAGAACTTAGCTTTGGTAGGATCCACGCTGCAATAATGTAGTGCAATAAGAATATTGAACGAAAATATTCTATTAATTTGGTCATCCGGAGGTCGTTCTTAATTGACCGAAATCTTTTGTTTGAGTCCGTGTTAGTTAAACACGAAGAAATATGGATCAATGCTATCAAATATACAATCTTATTCCAAAGGAACTCGGTAAATTAATTAAATTATTCAGGAACTCAAGAGTCGATGTCACTCTTCCTTTTAAAAATTCATAAGATTTTCATCGGATGTTACTGTGCATTAGCCAATTTAACGTTATTATATTACATTATTAACATTTTTCTTATTGCACTTATTGCACTTATCTAATACAACAAGAATAATGTAATCACTGCTAGCCCGCCATAAATAATGTCATGGAACATTTACAGCTTTTCGACAGAGAATTTCGCTCAACTGAAAATAACAAATAGACGTGTTTTTTTAGTTACAAGGCTATCTCTTGATTATTGTTACACCAAGTTTCAAGGTAAAGCATTTTTTGCATTTTAGCAAAAATTTTGCTGGAGTAGCATTCATTGGTTGCAAATTATTCTCACAAAAAATGCTAACGCATTCATGTGATTATCACTTACGTATTTCCTCAATTCTCAGACACATATTCCTATGTAGTTCAATAAAGGAGGCATGTTAATTATATTCAACTGAGAGACAACTAGAACATTGAAAATAAAAATTTCGAAAAAGAAAAAATACAGCGAGTTATTTACAGAAAGAAATTGGAGCACTTGTATGCATCGGACATCGATTAACTCATTAAAGTCTTCTCATATGAATGATGTGCACTGCCAATTCAGATGATTGCTCTAACAAGCAAAAGTGTTAAAACTCGCTAGTTTAACAACTCACAGAAGTTGCAATTTCATTCCCAAGGAACTCGATGCACCAGAAGAGAGAGAACAGCAGGACATAAGTTGTGTGCTTTAATCTGTGATTTAGCTGCAAAATTGCAGGCTGCTGTCGATTGCAGACCATCCGTTGACCCTTGGTTCATCATTTCACGAGACCAAGGCTTCATTCTGTCAGAAAATTGCCATCCGCTTGCCTCTAGACAGAGGTTATTTGGCCGCGTATATTCAACGCGTTGGAAATACAGAAATCCGCTTCTGGGAATGCTAATGATAAGTCTGTTTTTAGGGTATGAACCCAATTTATCATTCGGATTTACAATCAGAGTCACACAAGTCGGTTTCTACCAGCACTCGGCAAAAACGTGTGCTTAAAATATCCTGCAAGCTTCTAGGAAATTTTAAACATTCGTGTGGACTGGTAAGATATTTAGAAACTTTTACATTTCACAAATTCTCCCACCTTTATATACGGCGGCATGGAGGTGCGAGTTCCCTTATCCCAGATTTTTTTAAATAAAGCATTTTTCGTCGAAAGGTATTTTTGTGTCTAGGTTGGCTTTATAGACCGTCGCAAGAGCTTGAGGAGCCTCGTATCGTCCCAATAACGACCTCACATCATGGATCGATCAGGTTCTAGTTCATCGCAGGGCTGGGGCAGGCCAGATCTGATGCACATCCTCGTATGGGGTTCATAATGATCCCAACCTGCAGGGAACCTGCACCTCGGTCCGCGAAAATGCTCCATTATGGAGAGTTAGTTCTGGTAATGAACGCTAAAGGAGACCCATCAAACGCTGTGAAAATGATTTGACCACACGCAGGGTCAAATATCTGCTTTGAATTCGTGATGGTTCAGCTGAACATTTAAATCAGGTTTGTCTTTTTCAATAAAAATTAACGAGTCGAAATAATATGTATAATAAATATTTAGTTGCTAGACGAATATATTGAAATGCGTAGGAAGAACGCAAAGAAAATGTGGTATGCAAATTCAGATGCGAAGGAGTCACGTTCAGATACATCAAATTTTAACAATTTATTGTAACGAAACTATACACTTTTACGAATTATGTCCACAAACTTCACAAATTTTGGAAACATAATAACATTTAGAAACCCACCTCTTCTTTTGAATTGTAAATATACAATTAAATAACGATTATGTTTGTTTGAATTACTTATTGAAAAATCTCAAGCTCAGGGCTTGAAATAGGGACTCTCGGTCTGGAATTCAGAACTTTCGAGTAGAAAGAAACATGAGCTCTTCAAACCAGCAATAAAAAAATGAAACGACAATGTAGGCCCTAAAGTTACGAAAGGAACCGCTGCATGCACACCCGAAATCATTTGCACGAAATGTCAGCCCCTCGAAATGTCAACCCTGAGAAATGTCAGCCCTTCGAAATGTCGCAGACAAGAAAACTATAATTACTGCAAAAGGATTGCTCAACATGCACTTGAGGAAACATTACCGGACTCAAAATTCCCCCTGGCTCCACGTTTGGCAAGAAAAGAACATGGTTTGCGACACCAAATGAATTCGCGGTTTTTGAGTCTTCATCATCTTTATTTCTTTCAGACGTTAGATTAATTTGAACTTCGCTTTACGGCGAGCGAGTTTGCGAGGGCACCCCTGCACTTGAATAGTGTGTGAGCCAAATTATTTAACTATATTTCAAATTTTACAAGCCATTGGATACGCCGTCTAGCTTTGAATCTGAGTTTTCCAAAACAGTTGTTCTTAACACTTTGACTGCAACGTGCGACACCGGTGGTACACGGAGGCAATTTTCATAATACTGCTGACCGACCAGTAATCGCAAACTCTATTTTCATATTGAATCAAGGCTAAATGATTGCACGATCGAGTTCATGTTTGGTATTTTCCAAATAGCTCACTAAAATCGACTTGAAATTTGAGTTTGGTGTTGAACTTAATATTTAGTTGCCGCAGTCAAGGTGTCGACAGAACTTGAACAACCGTGAATTAGCGTGTGCACAACGAGTAGCAAAAATTTAATTATCAGAGTTGGTCTCGGTATTTCATCCACAAAAAAAAGTGCTTCTTGACCTCTTAGCAGCAGTCAGCGTAATGCGCGTCTCTGAAGATAGATTATAAATTGCGTATGAGTTTAAAACATAAATACACAATTCCCGTGATACATTTTTTAAGATTGGACTTTGTGTAGGTTAAAGCCTCCAAAATCCTAAGGAACGCATTTTCAAGAGGAACGTACCATTTATTATGGAATTATAAAAACAGAGATATTTTGCAGAAGCTGTGTCCCTAGATTTTATGCATAGAAATAGCGATTTTAGAATAGATTTGTAGTACATAATAAAAGTTGAAGATTAGTGAGGAAAATAGGACATCGCTGAACCAAGAACAGATTGCCCAGTAACGAAACAAGAAACCTATTTTATTTCAACGTAAGGAAAGCCAATTTAACCATCAACCCACGACTTCACATCTTCCTCCTGGGAACGCTAATTCCCATTCACACAATCGTTGCATCCTACTGAGGAGATAAAAGACACGTAAGATCAATAATTACGAACTCGAAAGAAAACGCATGCATGCTGACTTCAAGATCATAGTCCTTCCCCAATGTTTCTTTTTATTGACACAACCATCACTTTCTCCATAAAATTCTGTGAAATTCTGACCATCCTAACTTCCTAATTTCGTGCTTTCCTCACACTCCGTGCTCTACAAAAACGCATTAGTACTTGGCCGGCCCAGAACTCCGGGGAGAAATTTGTGCAAGCGGCTATGATGCGGAGAGCTCCTGCCAATACGAACACGGCACGGTCTCTCCCTAGTTATTTCCTGGGCTTTTGCATCCCTGCTCGCCGGCAACGTTCGCCGCAATGTACGCCCGCACGCGACGTAGATCACGCCAACTCCTGCGTTCTGTAAATACCGCCAGTGCAAAAACGTCCCCAGTAAACCTCCGCGTAGCTTGCTGCTCGCCAGCAAAAATGCTGTCATTCATCTCACAGAAAAACTTACAGGAAATATCTATGTTTGCACGTAAACAGGCTACCGACCAGGAAATATAAATCACGATTCGAGTTAATAAGCGCTGTTAAAATGCTCCGGAACATGAAGCCTGTGCATTTTCAAAAACATGGAATGGAGTTGCACTTCGATAAAACCCATCGCTCAAAAGTTTAAGAAAGTAAACAGCGCTAAAAAAACGCTACGCAGTTACGTTACTGAAATTTTTTCAAATTTTATTATACCCGTGTCGTGTTTCTATAAGAACTTACATTTTTCAGATTTCAGATGTCAGTTTTAGCATCCTTAACAGCAATAAAGCGTTCCAAAAAGAGGGAGGAGGAAGACATCATTAACTAAGGACTTTATGGAACGCGGAAAGTACCTACAAGGTGCGTTCCCACACAAGACTCCGTGCGCATATGTAGGAACTGTGAGTTAAGAAAGAAGTTTATGAAATATGATAAATGTTGGAGAAAAACAGGAAGCGGGAAAACAGGACAGCACCGAACCGGAAAAAGATGATCAGTAACAAAATAAATAAAAATTTCTACTTAAAAATAATATGGCCACCTAACCTTCAAATCGGGACCTCACATCTTCCCTTCGAGAGCATCGTCAGATTTGCTTCACATCACTCGATACGAATAATGTTGACTGTCAGTGCTAATACATTAAAAATTCAATGAAATGAGAAGTATCCAATTCTCAAATCAACAGAAACTGCGTCTGTCATGAAGGAACTACACAGACGCACACGCTCCTCAATTGCAATTTGACGAGAAGAATCTCATACTATACAAGATACAAAAACTCGAGTGTGCGATGATTGTATTTGTAATTGGAAAATTCCACATCATTCAGTATCAAAGTAACACAAAGAATCCAAGAGCATCCAGTGCCAAAGTAAGTCCGAAAGAATTCAAGGGCATCCAGTTCAAAGTAACGCACAAAGAATCCAAGAACAACCGGTGTCAAAGTAACGCACGATGAATCTAAGAACATATAATATTCAAGTAACGCATAAAGAATATAAGAGCATCTAGCATCAATGCAACACGTATTGCCACCAGCAGATGCTAAAAAATTCAAACTGTGCTAGGTAGATTCCTTTCCACCGCCAGTATTGTGTACATTACGCGCCGTGTGCAGAACGGCCACTGGCTACCTCGCTCTTCTCTAACTCAAAGCACAATGCGAGCTCCAAAAGAACACGTACCACAGGTGAACAATTTTTTTTCGACAGCGTGAGACGAAAAGTTTGATATTTATTCCTTTTACCCTCAGGAATACCATAAAGAGATTTTTTACTGTAAGTTCGTCACAAAACATCGTCGCGACGCTAATCTCCGTAATGACATACGTCAGCTTCACGCTCCAAATGGGCGTGAGCTGCTTTCGATAAAAAGCCTTCCAATGTACAACTGTAATTGCATGAACAAGTACGTGGGGCTGCATGCAATAAAAAGTCTTTCAAAGCGTTATTGGAATTTCATTACACCATCCAGTCAAGCATTTCGCTTTCTCCAGAGCGACATACGAATGGACTGTGAACATAAGAACGAATTTAGAGCTGAAATAATCCTCTCCCAATGATGGTTACTTGCGATTGAACTCTGATTTAAACCAATATAATCCCCATACAAAGTCCATTCATTGGGTATTTCAGAACTCGAAGTCAACAAAAAATATAGCTAAGAAGACAATTGATTCACAGAACAGCTGATGATTTAAAAAAATCAGTCCTCGGTCACAGAATCGGTGCGAGCTTCAAATCAATGGCAAAGAGTCAGTGCACTTAGAAGCGTTTTTGTGACCTCTAAAGAATGACTTAATGTTTTACGAGCACTTGGTACCATGTTCATGAAACGTTTTTTTCCAGTAAATGAAGTTTTCAATCAGCTACATCAAGATCACAAATGTTACCCACAAAAACAACGGAGCCGGGAAGAGAGTTTATTGAATATTAAAAAAGGGTTCACTGAACCTGAACGAAGGTTCATTGACCATAAACGAGGGTTCGTTGAACCTAATCGAAGGTTCATTGACCACAAACGAGGGTTCGTTGAACCTAATCGAAGGTTCATAGACCACAAACGAGGGTTCGTTGACCACAAACGAGGGTTCGTTGACCACAAACGAGGGTTCGTTGACCACAAACGAGGATTCATTGAACCTAATCGAGGATTCATTGAACCTAATCGAGGATTCATTGAACCTAATCGAGAATTCATTGAACCTAATCGAGGATTCATTGAACCTAATCGAGGATTCATTGAACCTAATCGAGGGTTCATTGAACCTAATCGAGGGTTCATTGAACCTAATCGAGGGTTCATTGAACCTAATCGAGGGTTCATTGAACCTAATCGAGGGTTCATTGAAGCTAATCGAGGGTTCATTGAACCTAATCGAGGGTTCATTGAACCTAATCGAGGGTTCATTGAACCTAATCGAGGGTTCATTGAATCTAATCGAGTGTTCATTGAACCGAATCGAGTGTTCGTTGAACCTAATCGAGTGTTCGTTGAACCTAATCGAGTTTTCGTT
>JACJUY010000756.1:27621-49920 GCA_014220935.1 Platorchestia sp. MABIK | reverse complement strand
AAAACCAATGATGGTACTTTTGTACCATCTCTATTGGAAATAAGCTGTTTTTCTTTTTTTTTTTTCTTTCACATCAACATAAAAAAGACCTACATAACTTTCAGCTTGCACATCCCTCCTCGGAGCGCTAATTAACATGGAGACTGAAAGTTGCACACGCACGACTGGGAGATTTATCTTCTTAATTAACCCAGGACTTAACAACAAGGAACATCTTCCCGTGTTGGGGACACGCTAGCTTGGCCAAACAACGAATCTTGTCCTAACAAGACGCGCGCAACAAAGATCGGGAGCGGCTCTTCTGCAAACACCGAGCATCTGAACATTTGCTTGTCAAACAAAACAGTTCCTCTGAAATCAATTTGCTCTTAATTCTTTTGATGCTAGACCACAGAAGAGTGTTCCTGCAATGGTCATAATAAATTACGGTTGCTGTTTATTTTTAGAGGAACAAACTAGTGAAGTTCAGTGTATTTCTAGGATAACCAAGAATAATTTGCCTCACGTTAGATAAAAAACATCAAACGGTTATCCACGAACTTGATGGTTTCTCTTATCGAGTTACAGTAGAATTTCCGTGCGGCGAACTTTTTTTGGATCTCATGTCTAGAAAAAAATAATTTATCAGAGAGATGTCACATGTTGGCGAGTTTTAAATCTACTGTTAAGTGTTTTTAAATATTTCAGTTTCAAATGAGTTTTTTTATATCAGGTTCGAAATTTTGTTCATCACCTAATGTGGAGTCGCATTAATTCCAGTGCATCAGTTTTTTATGATTTACAATTTTTTCTAACATCATTACCAAGCATTTCAAAATTTAGCATTTTCCATTCATATTCGAAGAACGGTTTTTTTTTTCATACCCGAATCAAAAGGATCCAAAGGATTAAATTAAATTTATGGAAAACGTGTTTTCCATTAATTGTTATTTTATCCACTGAACTTGTTTTAATATAGTAAATAAAAAATCCCATTAGTCCGTAACTGAAGAAGTTCAATCATCATCCGACCATCTGTTATTTTTCGAGATTTTATCTCAATGAGGGTTCATTGGTCTGGAATGTCCCGTGTTTGTGTGAATGAGTTACGTACATTGGCCTATACACCCAGTTCAACTTTTTCCGAGTGACATCAATGATTTTAGCCGCCCAATGCAGAGGCTAAACTTGGGCACATAAGATCAAAGAAGCCATGAGGAAATAATTTGACCAAGCTACTAGTAATCATAACACACTGGTATCTGTCGACTACGACTTTATTAAACCTCCTGTGTTGTACATCATACATGGTAAAAGAAGTGTTAGAAAAGACTTGACGGTTACTCACATTTACTCTCTCTTAACTTCTACTGTATCTTTCACCTCAGTATCAGCATTGTTTTAAAGATTAATTTAGTATTTTTTTCACACAAAATTTTGTCATTACCTAGATTTGTCAGAACTCTCACGCAAAAAGTTTGTTCCAGCAAAGAGTTGAGACTAACCGGAAATCACTAGGGGTTATGTGGCTGCTATAATATCCGTCGGTAACGACAAGTTAAGTCAAATAACCTCTAGGCTCATTAAATCATCAGACACAAGCTGAGGGAAGACTTCAGCACTCTGTTGAAATCTTAGGCCCCAGATATTTATTTTGGAACCGCAACCTGAGAACCACCCCCGCACTTGTCTAAATTGACTCGCCTAAAATATAAGCTGCTGCTGGACGGGGATAGATCACGCCCTACACGCCCCCAGAAACGCCAACTCACAGACTCATTCACAAATTCTGTGAAATAACATCGTCTAAAATGAATACTTTTCCCGATAACTTATGAAATTTCAGAGCGCTAGGCATTCGATTAATTCCTATTCCATGAGCAGCTCATTACTGCGCTAACACAGTAACACACAACGATAAAATTCCTAATAATAAAGGGAGGAGATGACAGTTTCGTCGCAACCGATTTCCGCAAACGAATTAACCCTGGAGAAAGAACAAGCTTTTTGTAGCCCACGCAAAAAAGTAACTTCGCCCACAGTTGTGAGCGGCAGCAAGAAACAAAAGAATACTCGGCGGAGTCCAAATAAAGCTCTCAGTAGAGTTCAGCAATGTCGTTTTCTCCTAGCCCAGTGTTGTGAGAAAAATGAGCCTCGAGGCGAGCTGTAATTAAATTTTATCGCTTTGCAGATATTTGTAGAGCCAAAAAGTCTTCGTACCCGAACCGGAAATGTGTCAACACTTTACGACGCCTCGTTCTGTAGGAGGCCTTGCGGTTCGATCATCTGTTATTCGGGGGATTGCTTCTCAATCTCTTTGGTCTCAACATAAATTGTTTGTAACATTAAAGCCTATTTTCCACGCTTACTTAGAGAGGGTTGATATTGACACACCTTATATAGTATTACCTTGCTTGCATAATTACCTTTTAAAGATATATTTTTCACGCAATTGATAGCAAGATGGATTAAGTCAGATAAGTTAACATTAAGCCTTCTTAATCACAACAAAGCTGTTTCAAAGAGAAAAGTAAGGAGATACCACTCACCAGGGCTAAGGGATCGAAGAATCTACGCACAAAGTGTGTTCCCACACCAAAACCCCCTGGGTATTGAAACAGCGAGTTTGGAAAACAGTTTGTGAAATAAGGTAGATTTTGAAGAAAAAAGTTAGAGGTGCTGTGAAAAAGGACAGCAGTTAACAGACAAAAGGAGGTCCGTATTAAACAAAAACCTATTCTATTTCAACTAAAAGAATGCCTGCCAAACCGTTAGTTCAGGGACTAGCATTTACCTCTGCGAGCGCTAATCCCCTTAGATGCAGTATTTATCTTACTTATAAAATGTTGTTCCCTGGAGGGATAACAAGAGAGAATCTATCTCTGGTATGCAGTTTAGATAAAGCAACACTGTTGAAATTACGGGTTTCACCACTTTCCACATAACTTAAACGTTGAACAGTAGTGTTCAGCAGCACATATTTTTCTACGTTCTGGGAAAAAATATAATGAAAACTTTTATAACGCATCTGTATATCTGCACAGAAATTCATGCTCAGTAGACAGAGCTGCTCAACAAAAATTTGGAATAAGAATTTTGTGACGAAGGCGAGCATATCATTCCACAAATCCCGAGGTACCAGCTTACAACACATCACACAACACGTATAGTGAACGAATACAGCAATTCAAGGGACCTTATTTCATTCACTTGAACTGTCAACAGATGTAAAGCCCAAATCAATTACGACTCGTATTTGAATCCTTGAATTATTGGCAGTGAAAACTTAAGAAACCGCAATACTTGGACCAGTGAAACTCACAGTGCGTTGAAATACAGTCTAAAATAAAATGAATAGAAGGGAACAGCGAATGCAGTATCCTATTTGATGAGTTGAAAATGTTCCGAAATAATTCGCTGACCGCTGATCGTGTGCGATAAAGAGCAAAACGAAAAGCAAGTAACAAGATCAATAAATTTATCAACCAATGATCACATGACGCGTGTATAGGTGCGGCAGCGGTAGGAACTATACACAACTTAAGAGCGGCAGTGAAGCCTGGCCGCAATTTAGGAAGCAATGCTGGCCCGAGATCCCTCCTCAACTTCATTGGAAAATCAATGGGCTGGAATGCGCCCTGGCGCTCCGCTGAAGCAGGGGTCGAATAATGCTACAAAAATGAGCTTCGTAACTGAATATTATTAAAGGTTAAAGTTACATTTAAAAGTTAATTCAAGCTTGACAGCGAAAACGTTTTAGAAATATAATTTGAGATTAAACGACCCCTGTTCTAAAATGGTGCGATCTAAATCAAATCAGCACCATCCTACCGGTCTATCTAGTTCATTGATGTCGTTATGCTACCCTCCTTAAACCTATCAAAAGCTACGAAACACGATGGCTAATTATAGAGGGTATATAGATTATATAAAGTCGTATAAGCCTCCATTACAACTACAATGACGTTACAAAAAGAGTAAATAAGGATTGATAATAAGTTGGTTTCAGCATCCCTTTTCACAACGACAATGTTGAAAGAGAGAAATTATCGAGGCACATTAAGTATGGCATTAAGGGAACGCGGGATCTACGCACAAGGTGTGTACCCACACAAGATCCCCTGCGCATAGAAACGCTAAATTAAGAAGGAAGAGTACGAAACAAGGTAAAACTTGAAGAAAATTAGAGGGATTGAAAAACGGTACAACAGTTAACTGAAAAAAGGTTGTCCTTAATAAAACAAAAAACATTTCAATCACACAGAAAAAAGGCGTACCTAACTTTCAGCTCGGGACCTTACATTTTTTCACTGGGTGCACTAATTCCCATAGATACAAAAGTAGTTTCCCCATGAGGAGTTATTGGTAGTAAAAACAATATATCCTCACCGCACTATTCAAACTACCGAGTGACAATTTCACAAAAAATGAATGAGTTGTTGAAATATGCGCCAGAGTAAGAAGCCATATTGTCGGTGCCTTGGCCGTGCCAATGCTGTGTTTCTTCACTACTGTGATGAAATATATAAGCAATGGCTTCCAGAATATGCCTGGGCGTTTTTTTATCGTCGCGTTCTGAGCAGCTTGTTTATTTTTGTTAGTCTTTTTTCCCTGTGTCAATAAGTATTTTCATAACTCCAACGTGAACAGCTCACGAAGCACAACTTCGCAGACCGAAAACAGCTCAAAAAATTAAATGCGTGTCTCATAATGAAATAAATTCAACTAAAATTACTGATGTGTCAATAAATGCTCTTCTTTACTTTATGTCCCCTAACTTTTGCGTTATTTTCAGTGCGAGGCTGTAAAATACCTTAACCATAAAACATTAGAATTGAAATTTAGGAAATATTTAATAGTAGGAGAGCGTTTCGACTACAGCACCAAATTTTTAAAATGGGCTATAGGCCTAAATACGATTAGCGTGAGTTGGCATTTGCAACTAAAGACTTTCGGTCACACTTACATTTAACATTCAATTCACAACATTCATTACATCTGATGATTCAAATTGATTAGAGAGTGCACTAAGTAGGCCTTAATTTCTACTTCAACTAAAGAGGAGAGCTTTTCTTCTAATCTCTGTATAAGTTTGTGAATAAAATTTACATTGAACGTGAAAGTCTCGGGTGTTAAAAAAAACAGCAGCAAAGTGGGAAAATTTCAACCAAAACTGAACAAAAACCAATTCCACTTCAACAAAAAGAAAGCTTCCTTAGCCTTTAGTTCAGGATCTAACGCAGTCAATTTCGTCACGTTTCGTTCAATCCACATCTAGCACAACCGTGATGATGCGGACAGTGCGATGACCAAGCCACCAAAAACATCGTCATTTGAAATATCACACATATGCTGAATTAATTTACCGATACTTAAAGCAAAAACTAAAGGCAAAATCAGACGGCAACTTTCATTATCAAACACGTGAGGTATAAATACCGAGCCTAAGCACAATTTGCCGGTTTTTATCACTATGAGTTTAGTTGGTCTTTTATGAGAGAAAAGTAAAATGAAAAAATTGAACTCCCGTTTGCTGAGCGAAAAAATTTACCCCTGACTAAGACGACACAAAGACAAAGGCAACTCGTGAGAGCGATGATTTTTTCAATCGACATGCGACTTGAGAACTTTTTACTTGGCCATTGAAAATAGCATTAATTCAAGAGCTGAGTGCGGCTAGAATAAAGGTCATTAGCCTTTGTTGTAACTGCAATTGTCCCCATTATCAGTCCAATATTGGAACACAAAGCAGGAAAAAATTATCATTTTATGATTTAGAAACCTCATGAAGGAAGCAATTTTCAAACCAGTAGGAACTATTATTCTGTTCCCTGCATTGTAATGAGAAGGCCCACACTAGCTACCATGCTTACCTTATATATAAATAATATATAATCGAGTAATATGTGTGCATAAATTGTAAAAGATGAGATTTAATGCAGTGCGTCAATTGGATTTCAGACACAGTGACACGAAGATCAAAATTTAAGAAAGTCAATAGACGTCAATAAATATTTCAAGTACCCTCGCAAGATCAACAGCATAGCAGAACTGCAATTGCTTTCAAACCTTATGAACATGATAAAAAATTGTTTCGTCATCGAAGAACTTCAATTGCAAATTGATAAATGCTACATTGTAATTTCTAAGATCTAGTGTCGTTAGAAGTGAATCGCGTTGTGAACCGAACATACCTCTAAAATTCACAGTTTTCTAAATTCTATTGAGGTATGTATAGGATTGTAATGAAATGATTCGAATTATCACTTTCTTCCGCAGCAAATGCTATCTCTATCGATTCAATTCACCACTGCTAATAGCTACCTCCTACGAAAAATAGATTTCTGCTTCTGTGATATCAATTACCTGATATCAAACACGGACATCGTCTACTCGCTTCAACAACCTGCAAACAAAAAACTTCACACTTTCTTCGATGAAAGGTTTCAACGAAAGAAGACATTTGGTAAAAAGCACTTCTTTCATTCGCACGGATAATCATCATGCGCAGAGGCCCGTACAATGATTTCGTTTTCAGGCCCATTTCAACTTTGAAGAACTCATATTTTTTGCTATGTCCTATAAACAAGACGCCTAGTTTGTCAGTGATTAAATTTGGTGACAACCGTGGAGGGTGGCTTACAAGATGAGCAGTTCTTTCTCCCAATTTACTAGAAGCTTTTTGCTGTGTAGTTCTTAGTGATGTCGTTCATTTATGCATTCATAGACTTATAAAAACCGAGAACTGATCTCCTTTATCGAGTGTAACGCCCAGACTTCGGCATGGCCAGCTTAGAAATTCTTTGAAAATAATAGAATCAAGAAGTCATTACGATTTCTACTTCATCAAGAAATATGAAATCTGATTCACCCCTAAACTCCCATACCGTCGAAACGAAATAATTTCGAGACCGATAATAACAGTATACTTCATTACACATCACTTTCTCAAAAAATGAACGAGAGGGTTTCGTACATAACTCATAGGAAATTGGTTCATACAAGCACGCTGTTCATTGCTTTCTTACACCATCGCAGGGCCACGAGCTCGTCGATCGATCTATCGAATGAAGCTAACGAGGCTGCATATCCTGGCGTGGATAACAACATCGAACTTAGCTTCAATTTGTTGAGCATTTGACAACCTCTCAAGGTAAATCTTACTAAATCTACTCTTAGGTGTGCAAGTTGAATAACAACCGCTTGAATATACGCAGTGTAGCTGTTGTTCCACCCACACACAGACCACTCAGCTGCAGAGAAGTTGGCGTTTACTCGTTATCTATCACCTCAAAGGTCAACTATGCAGGTCGATGGGGGCTCGCTGGGGTAGAATGCAAGAAGCATGCCACGCTTTGATCCCGCGTTGATCGCATGAAAGGCAGTTAAGTGGCTCGCCGCGAGGCAGGTAATGCAGCCATAAAGCGAGCTAGTTGTTCCAATAAAGAGAAAAATATTATGGAAAGGGAACATCCTGGGTAAACTGATATTACCAGAACGTGCCGTGCTCTGAGTTTGCTGTTGCAGCTCGGTGAACTTGTGCGAAAAGCGGTTTTTTGTAACATCAGTGTGTATTACAAACAAAATGTAATGCTATGGGAAAAAAAGGAAACTTAGAGTCTCTGATCAGCATGGCTGCGTTTTTCTCGCCATTAGCACTTTACTATCAGTAAGAGACAGTAAATTATTCAAATTTTGAGCTTCGTTTAATCGGACTACCCGTCAGAAACAAAGACTTTCCAAAAATAGAATTCTCTTCGCTGTCATTAATTTGTGCATCTCACTTTGCAAAACTTCAAGATTCTGAGTAGCAGAATTTACTTCTCCAGCAAGAAACTAACAAATCGAAGAATTAATTATGAGAAGGTTTTTACATGTCTACAAGGGCTTAGGCTGCAAATTGATGTCTTCATTTCAACGGCTGTCCCATTTTGAAACATTGGTTTTTAAACGCTACTCAAATTTTAATAATGAAAGTAGCTGATAAGTTTGTTCAAGACATCCTAACCATAACGACGGTGTACCCAAGAAAAGAAGAAGGAAAACACTTTTTAGCATGGCATTATGGGAGAGAGGAATCTATGCAGGAGGTGAGTGCCCCGCACCCTGCGTATAACAATAATGGGACTGACAGCAATTAATGACACAAGACAATAGTTGAAAAAGGAACATGAGTTAAGAAAAAAGACAGCAGTCAACCGAAAAAGGAAGGCCTGTAGCAAAAAAACGTTTAATTTCAACTTGCTACTTCAACTTCCACTTTTACTACCTAACCTTCATCTCGGGATTAAACGTCTTCCTGTGAAAACGCTAACTCCCATAGTTACTAAAGTTACGTTCTCCCCGAAGACCGCTTAAATTTTAATTGAAAATTTTTTCCATTTGCAAACTGGCTTTTACGATCGTATTCAAAATCATGCATTTTCAAAATAAACTTGAGTTCATTCGAGTGGATTACGAGTTTTTATGCTGCGTACAAGCAACTAAGTTTCAGGGGCCATATCACAGCTACAATAGCCCCCGTTACAAGAGCTGCCGAGCGGTGATGGCCGAATGAAGCCTTCTTTATGAGCCCTGAGAGTCAATTTTAGGCAAGCATTTCGACAGAGACGTGTTCCTGGTGTCATCACTGCACCGGGAGCAGCATCTAATACCTTATATTATTATTGTTACCTTCATCATTATTTTATTTAGTTTGAGACTTGATATTCTAAGAGAAAAGCAATCTCAAGACAGTGAAAAGCAGGGATTAATTAGTGTGAACAACAGAAATTGAAGAATCTACGGACAAAGAATGTTCTCACAGAGGATGCCCGACTCAAACCAACAGCAGCAAGTAAGGAAGGAAGCGGAAGAAAATGCAAAAAAGAGACCACGAAAAAGGCAAGGGAACTAAAGAAGCTAACTTCATAGGGAAGACAGAAGGCTTGAAGGGGAATCTATGCTGAGGTGACTCACCAGCATCTCTGAGGGGGGTGGGGTCGACCAGCTGCACAGCTCAAAATAGGCGAACTTGACCAAACTCAAACTGTTGCCCATCCTATATCTTCCGTAACATTTGACTGCGACTACTAAATTTCAATTTCAATGTCACACTCAAATTGAAAGTCAATTGTAGTAAACTATTTTGGAAATACCAAACATGAACTTGATTGTGCCTTCATTTAGCTTTGATTAAGTACTTATGAAAAATTGAGTTTGCTACTACTGGTCGGTTAACAGCATTATGAAAATTTCCTTCGTGTACCACCGGTGGCGCACGTCGCAGTCAAAGATTCTATATGCGGAAAAAATTTGAAATTCAAAACGAAGATAGTACCAACTGAAGTTAAAAATTTTAAAAATCGTACGAGTACATTCGAGATTACGAAAGCTTCTGTCACAGCAGTCTTCGCAGAACCTTCTGTATCAATTCCATTAAATTTCTTCTACCAGACTTTTGTTTCATGAGTCGGTTTTTTTGCTCTCCTAATGATTCTCTTTCTATTATTCCAGCCTAGAAAATTCATTATTTTCCTAAGCCACTAATCAAATGCTAATGCATGTAAAATAGGGATTCTGAATAGCTGGTCTGCATGTAGAAAAACACAAGCGAAAAAAACCCACCAAGCTTGCTCTTCTCATTGCATCATTTTGATAAATCATGGTTGCCCTCAAGGCTTCTAATTAACCTGCCATGCTCAAGATTTGCCGAGAATAAATGACTCCCAATGTGCCCTCGCGATTAGGTTTCGATTCTACGGATTACAAAACCGAATGGAGCAAAACAAGAGACCACACCAATCATTCTGCTAATGCATCTGCTTGTTAGTGGTGAGTCACGTCTAAGTTAGTAAATCAGTATTCCATTGGTGCTCAGAAAGTTATCAATTACAAAAGGGATTTATGTTCTGTCATATTAATCCACAGTACATTTTATGAGGTATTTCATACCTTCTAACGAGTTTTGCGTGATTTTTTAAGTCTCTTTTATTCAGAAAAATTCGTTGACGCTACCTCAAAACTTGGCGTAATTCATTCTAGTTGTAAGCACCAACTAATCAGCCACACGCATAAAATCCCTAGCTTACTATTTTCTACAAACCCTAATTCATTCCTGGTATCTTATGAAAGAAAATCATGCATGATTCAGCAAATATAAAGTCAAGCAGTTAGATAAGATTATTAGTTAGTTTAAACCTCCCTAACCGCCACAAAAAGATCCAAAGAGAGGAAGGAGGAAGGCACCATTTAGTATGGAGTTAAGGGAACGCGGAATTTATGCAGAAAGGGCATAGAAAGAGTAAGTTGAGAAAGAAGATCATGAAACAAGATCAAAGTTGAAGAAGAAAGTAGTAGGTGCTGAAACACAAGACAGCAGTGAACCGAAAAAAAATGGCCCTTAACGTCACGAAAACATTTTATTTCAACAACCTGAGAGTACTAATTCCCATAGATACAATAGTTGCATCCCCTGGGGGAAAAAATTAAGCAGCAATTGTTACAGGTTCACAGGTGTACATGAGCTATAGGGGACTTTCACAGATGTTCAACATAAAAAGGTAAAGCTTACATTCCTTTTAAATTAACACGTTCCCCGCGAATTGGGCAAATGTGTCCGACTAGGTAAATTGCTCTTTCACGTACTGGCATAAATGAATGGCATTTCATGTTTCGCAACCTCTTCAAGAATAACTCATTATACGGGGTGAAATGTTTTCGTGTAATTGTATTTCCATATTTCTTTGGGAGGATAAAATGTATTCGAGAATTAAAGTATATTCTCAATTCTGCTACTTACAACTTAATCAAACCAACCGTTTTCAAAAGCGAAAACACGGTGGATGTGTTAATACACACGTCGCCCTCGAAGCGTTCAAAGGGGCCTCTAAATCAGGTATCTTGTGATCAGCAGTCAAAGCCGCAGCCTCTGCTACATTTCATGACTTAGCTCCAAGTAGCGTGAATTATTTAGAGGAACTGTCATAAGCTCAAGTAAATGCTCTTGAATTCCTCTGGCAAATTTGCAATGGCTTGAGCGACGCTCGCAGAGTTAGAAAATATTAAAACCTTTACCCATCAGTACGGCACAAAGCCGATTCAGTGTGCCCATTTCAAAAGAAAATTTTCACTAGTCTTCGCCTAAATTTTTAATGCAGAGCCACGTTTTCAAATGCCTGACAAGGACGAATTTTGAATAGATCAAAGACAGATTGATTACAAATTAGTGTTAGCCTCCCTTTACCACAACAAAGATGTTCAAAGAGAGGGAGGATGAAAGCAACATTTAGTATGGAGTTAAGGGAACGTGAAATCTATGCACAAAGGGTGTTCTCTCGAAGGATCCCGTACGCACAGAAACAGTAAGATAAGAAGAAAGGTTATGAAACAAGATAAAAGTCAAAGAAGAAAGTCAGAGGTGCTGAAAAACAGGACAGCAGTGAACTGAAAAAAGATGGTCCTAAACAAAAAAAATTATTTCAACAAAAAAGAAAGCCTACCTAACTCTTAGCTCAGGATTGAATGGATCAAAAAAGGAAAACTACCTCGAACTGTAATTTACACCATATCATGTTTATTCTATTGTAATAAGCAAGACATACTGCCGCGGAATTGTAAGTTGATTAAAATAGAATAAGTTGAAGTTGAATTGGTAGCCTGCAGTCATTCTCAGTCTAAATGCAATACCAGCCGTGAACGTTCTCCATAAGTAAGAGTTGCAGAACATTTTATGCTCAGCGAGAGCTTCTTGAACTCTTCATTCGAGAGGAAAAAGTTTAGAGTGGAATGAAGAAAGAGTAAAAATAGCTGTCAACCAACCATTAGTTAAGAGTTACTCGAGAGTTTCTTCAACTTTTACTGCAAATAATAATTGAAATAATTGTACTTGAGATTGTAAAAAAATTTATTGATGGTTACCACGAACATTTGGAAAATTGTGCCGCCCAAACCACACAATGAGCTATGTTAAAATGGTTTTTCAAATTCATAACGCCGCTTCACAGATGTGTTCATTTACTTTTTATCATTGATCATACATGGCGAGTTCCTCAGTTTGTGATTACAAATGTTCCAAATTCCTAATAGTTCGATTCGCATTTACTTGCTCTTACTCCACGCACCTTTCTTACGAGTGTGCGTGCGTCATTTTGGCCCGCTCTATAATCCCTGCGCAAATTTTTCCATTTGAACGAGGGTCACAATTGATCTCGCGACCCACTTTGATTTTAGCCCGCACTTCGCGTGACTGTCGTGGTTAACTGTCACGGCGACAAAGAACATCGCGTTCAGAAAATTTACATCCGGATTTTTAATTTATTGAAGTAAGTTTATAACGTTCAAACCAGTAGTAGAATACGACTGAAAATTTTGTTCTACTCGTCAAGTTCCACGACGGATTGATTTGAGTGCCCAACTGTAAAATTTTACGACTGCACAGACGGCAGGTGAGCAATCAATGTCCAGATAACCAACCGGAACTTCAGCCGAGTTAGGCGACGGAAGGACGCCTGCTGTGTGACAGAAGAAGAAAACCAAACCTATGCAGACCTCTAATTCATTGTGCAACATATTTCAGGAAGGATTAAAAAAATGCATGTTACGTGAGACCCGTTACGGGAAGAAAACCGTTTTAATTCTGAATCTGACTTTAAATTCTCCAGATTAGGCTATATTTACTTTTACCATGAACCGTATCTTATTATTATCAGAAATGAATAAAAAACACACACCTTGTCAGTTTCAACAACATTTGTACTTCTATTCGCGGAGTGTGATTTTCTCTTTTGATATTCCAGCACTAGTCAGTTAACATGCCAGAGTGACATTTTCCTTCCAGTGTTATCTTCACTCCGTTCTCAAAACGACGTTCTTGTCGCCATGATACCAGAAGCTCACTTTTGCCTTCGCCTAAATAGAGATTCCTGCACAAGTCACTCAGAGCCTCTTGAGAAAATGGTATTGGTTTACTCTCGCTTTCTGGATCATTGAGCTTCACATGTTCACCACTGGAATGTTTATTACATTGCTGGAACTCTGCATTTATTGATCTGGAGGTTTGGGCACGGGTAAAACTTTTGAGAGCTCTATTGGGCGCGTTGCTGATTGCAAATTTGGGTAATGAATGTGCTTCTGTTTCTTTGTTGTAGCACAACCAGTAAAGTCTGACAGAAATAAAAGTCATTAAAGTGATCTTTCTGCTTAAGACAAAACATTGGCACACCAAACTTCAGGTGGACCGAATACCAGGCGCACAATGTCTTCACACATGCAAGGCAACACACATGTATGAGGAGACCATGACTTGTCATGGTATCCTATGCCACAATCAAAGTACGCCCTGTACAATTTCTTGATATGGCGCGTAATGCTGCTCATTACTTTGGCAAACGCTAATTCCCCGCATAAATAGCAATGTATAGCAATTCAATTGATCATATTTTCACTGCCTTCGACTCATTGTTGAAAACATATTTTCTCAAAGAAAAAATATCACAAATAAGCTTGGAAGTATGAAGTATTAAGAGATGAATTCAACTCAATATAAGCATTCAATAATAAATTGGTAATCAGTCAAAAAAGTTCAAGATATCAGTAACGATTTTTACATACAAAATGAAATAGGAAATTCAATTCAGCCTTCTTTTTGTTGAAATTTTCAGCAGTAACATTTCTTCAAAAAACATGTCTAATTCAACGAAAAACAGAAATTGATTTTCCATGTCATTATGCATATAAAAATGTCCACAGATATTCGGTGGTTTCCGAACTTCTAAACCTAAAACCCAGTTTCACAATTTGAACTTGCTAAGTTCGTGAACAAACAATAATTTTTCGTGTTTAGCATGACGAAAACATTTTTTTTTTAAATACATACGAACTATTTACGACTTCCTGCGTGTTTATGACAATTAAGATTTAATTCTCGCAAGAACTCTGTAATAAATCGTCCCCATTGTTCACGCATGATGCATTCCATATCTTGGCCCTCGATACCCAAAAATTGAAGAACAAAAACAAATCCGACTTTCAATTGTGGCTCAAAGGTCGCTCTGCATCCCCAGACCGGCGTTTCAATAAAAAACAGCCCTAGACAGCGTATGTAAGCATTCCCAGAGTATTCCTTTGAAAAGAACATACAAAGGAAAGGGAAACAGTCCCATTTTAGTCTGAATAGATGATCTTTCTTTCTTAAAAAAAGCCTCCTGCAAAATCTCGCCTTTCTGTATTTGACAAAATAATGTGATTTTATCCCACGCTAGCTTACAAATAGCTAATAAGGTCGAAAAAGACAGCTAACACAGCTTATTGGTTCTCTGAAATATTTGTTCGAGAACGTTGAAAGAACTCGGATGTACATATTACGTAGAATTATATTCCTTTTTCCTTTAGCAGCCAGGACCAACTATCTGCAGAGTCAACTATTTCAGAATGAAAGCCTTACAAGAAGCAATGCAAGTGAACAGAAGCAAGAAATTCGATTGGAACTGATGCTCAAATTTTTAAAAGAATTTTCTATCGTCAGAGGCTGACTTTCAAGTTAAATTCTGTGAAAAAACAGATGCAGGGCTTTGTCTTCGACTCATTTTTCCTTAAACCGAAGAATTGAGCAGTAACCTTGAAAAACAACGTTTCCATGACAGCCTTTCAGAATAAAATTCCATATTACCTGTCATTTCTTTCAAGAGTCGAAAAAACAGAAGGGGAAATGAAGCGTCCAGACGAAAAGCCAAAATTTTCTGACTGCGGGCAAACAGTAATTCCGAGAAATACAATTTCAGATGGTGATATTTAGACAAATCTTAATAAATGCTCAGGCAAATGCGGGACACTGAGATAACTCACGATGCATGCACATTCTCCGCAATGAGTTAACACGTTGACTGCGACAGGGGAAACTGAAGTTCAACATTCAACTCAAATTTAAAGTCAATTGTTGTAGGCAGTGTTGAAAATCGCAAGGATTTCACTGGGTCGAGCCTTCTTTAAATTTTAATTGAATATTTATGAAAATTGAGTTTGTGACCACTGGTCGGTCCGGAGTATTATCAAAATCCCCTCAATGACCACCGGTGGGTCACGTCGCACTCAAAGAGTTGAAAAAACTTTTCTTCAGAACGCTGAAAAGTTTAAATCTTGAAATGTAGAAAATTCCCAACACTCTGCGCCTCACACTTAATGTCGTCATAGAACTGCTCCGGAGCCTACAGAGCGCTCTGTTGCAGCTCTTATAATTTGTGATATTAAAACATTCCTCACATAATAGCCTTGTCTCTCATCAACATCATGCGAGAAAAAATGTCTTACATTAACGTCAGCGAAAAATAGGGCCTAAATAAAAAAAAGGCCATAAGTTGAAAATAACGAAATATGTATGCAGAGTGTGGAGCAAGTCGTGTAATAAAAGTTATTTCATTGAAATACACTCCGAGTTCTTTGTGTGTAAAAGGAAATTTTAGTGCACAAATTGGCACGCATGACCTGATTATAAAACGGTAGCATGAACTTAGCAAGCCCTCAATGCAAGATAAAAAGATAAAAGAATAGAACTTACATGACGCGACATATTTTGCTCAAATGATTGATGCTGGTGTGTGAAGTATAATTAAGAGCAAACGTGAAACTTTCCTAGACGCTGGTTTTTCTTACTGCGTGTCAAACCCGCGAGTTTTAAAGGAATTTTAAAACTTAATATCCGTATTTTGGAAAATCTAACGCACTTCATGGAAAACGCAGTAAGCCAAACAAACTATAATTACTAAAACCATATTCAGAGATTGACCACTTTTTCTCTCTAATTATGGGATTCAAGCAACTCAATTTTGTAAAAATTTCGTTCAATAGATACACAATGAGCGCTAAACTTCAAACTGTGCGTCAGCACAACCCACTACAGTCCACAAAATAAGATCGATTTACCAAGAATCTGAACTAAAAATGGGACAGAGCGAGGATGTCACGGTCACGGTAAAATGGTCACGGTAAAATGGTCACGGTAAAATGGTCACGGTTACGGAAGTTCATTTTCAAGAATCTTTCCGCTTCTTTTTGAGGGATTTCATCACAATACAGAGACGAAGGAAAAGTTATTGCCTAACAGACATACCAGAAGCGAACGCTTCACTGGTGTCCAGCGTGAATATCGGAAGCAGCTTCTATTCTTGAAGGCATACTAGCAAAAAAAAACATACGTTAGCTTAGCCGTCAGAGCAGAGCAAATTGTTCCCATACGTGAAAATCGAGTTCCAAGAGAAGGGTGATCTCTTTCAGAACACCTCTGAAAATTTGTGTTCGGATTTTATTGTCACGCTCATGCAGATGGAAGCCAAAATTCGCGCACTGCCTCGATCAAGGCTCAACTGTTCCGTCCGAGGGCGAGCAAGGCAGCGCTGAGGCGCGTGGCTCAGCCATTTCATTTGCAAGGCAATTTTTTCCTCCGTCGACGTGTGCATGTTATGCGTGTACAGAGTAAAAGTTGGTCGTTTGAATAATTGAAAATTTAAAGGGACCGTCAGTACAACGAATTTGAGCAAGCGAAAAGGTAAAGCAAGTAACATCAAAACCATCTTCTCATAACATTAACTCGTGTTAGCACGAACAGACAAAAAGAATTGGAAAACTGGCAGGGTAAAAAACTGCACATTGATACTTGAGCTAATAAAATATTTTACAGAGCAGTTTGGCCATACATTACATTACAGAGCGCAGCTCTCGGTGGTGGTGAGAGAAGCTCCGGTAGAGCGTGGAACTATAAAGGATGAAATTCTTCTAAGAATATCAAAGAATTCTTTAAGTTTAATACCCTGACTACCAGAGAACTGTTGTGTATCATCATTTTCCAGTACGCGTTCCACTAGTTTTTTTAATCATTTAATTTTCTTATTGTCTACATTCGTCTTTAAACCGAGAGATTTTGCGTGGGGGTTATTTTTTCAAGAAATACCAAAGACTTTCAAAAATTATCCTTACGAGCAGGCAGACCCACATTCATGCAGCTGTTAGGTAAAGCACCTTCATACATCAGTGCTGATTGCACTTTCGACAAGAATGGGAATGAATAAAATTGACCCATCGAAAAAAGAGGAGGTGGAAAAGTAACAGGGTCGAGGTAGTACACAACTCGTAAGAAAAATAGATGCATAAAAAATAGTTTACCAAATGAGAAAGTGCAACTCCTTGTATTCCATACTGCTCCGGTACATATCTACGCGCATTGCATATTACCTTCTCCTGAAATTAAATCATCAACGATGTCTGTTACCCGAAAGTCATCCGCCCAAATGGCTGGCTCAGGTGATGCGATCGTGAGCATGCGGCAGCATGCCATGAAGTGAGGAGTACTTCCACCTGGAAAAACATCTCAAGTCCTGATACAAAAATCAATGGATTATTTAGACTACTCAACTAAAAATGAGCCACAACGTAACATAGGAAATTTTCGTTTTAAGTAAATTAGTTTTGCAACGCCTAGACCCAGGAAAACAAACGTGTGTTGGCTTCAAGAAACTCATACATAAAAAATAGGCCCTCTAGAGAGCAAAAATTTTTCAAACTTTCCATGACCGTTTAACCGAATTATCAAAATTAAATCGTTCTTTAACGCTACTCTACCTATTACTACAAATCCGAGTGCTAAATTTCCAGTACAATCGTATCCACAATTTAATTTCAAATTCTCTGGTCGTGTTGCTTTGGGATCGAGCTGTGCTCAACGGCAGAAGTTGCTCTTCAGGATACAAAGAAGCTGCACAAATTGCGGACGGCGATCTAATTTGAGATGCCGATCAGGAGGTGTTATCGGGGCCCCATTGTGGCACCTGTTCCTCTGGCCAGTGTTCTCAGCTCAGAACTGGGGTAGCCGCTTCATTTGGTCACATTGAATCTCTTTTTTACCAAAATAAAAAGAATTATTGTATACAATAGCAGATGTGTGTCTGTGTGTTCACATCTGTTGTGTGACGCTATCTAGTTTGTGTCGCTAGTTACATTACGATACTGAGGTTGTGAATAAATTTTTTTTTAAATTTCCCATTGATAGTGGTAAGAAGATAGTGCTCGAACAGAACACTGTGGAAACAAGCTCACAAATGCAACGCAAGGCCTCCTCACTGAAAGAAGGTCATGGTAAAAAATGAGAGTCGCACTTACAAAATAAACGCACTTCATGAATAAACGTGGAAATTTTCTTACAAATAAATGGGAAGCTATTCAAATCCTTGAACAAAACAAACTGCAAAATAGCGAAAGGAAGCAACTTCTAAAGTTGGAGAATACTCAAAAAAATTTGCATGCTGTGTTAAGACTTAGATCTTGCCACCTAGCTCCGTTGGCATAGCACACTCCTTGGCCCAAATATTTTTGTTCGGATGCTACAAAGAGTTTTTTAACGTCTCCACATAAATAACAACTCCGCGGAGCGTGAGTAAATAATTTTATGCAGTTAAAAACCCATTTGGCAAACGGACAAATTTTTCCTCTCAGCAGAACTGAAAGAATTTTACAATCATTGCCCTACATATATTGTTGGGTTTTGTAAAATTTAGCAGTGAAGCATACTACGATCAAAAAAAAGCAGACTTAGAAGAACTATGCTTATTTGCTCCTGTTCCGCCAATGGCTGGATGTTTTATTGTATGACTACTTAACGTCAATACTAAATGTTACGTACATAGCTACTCTTTCAACTTTAATTCCCTTATCAATGCTTTCATTATTAACTCGTTTCTCGTGAGTGTGGAATTTTCATTCTCTTCCAAAATGAATTTTCGAAATGTTGAATGAATTCTTTTCTACGCGAACCATTAACACTTCAGGTGCAAGAAGACAAAGGACTCAGAATTGATGCCCATGATAACTATGTTATCGGACATTTAATACAGATTGAAGAAAACAATTCTATATGCCACCAAATGTCTTTTTTTGGGGTGAGAAACTTAAATTTTGAGAGGGATGAAGAACACGAGAATCTGTGAAGATTTTACTAGGAATAAAGATGTGGAACAACAAATGCTTGACATCGAACCGATGACATGAGGAAAATACCCTGAAGATTTTATAAATTATTACAATCCAGTAGTTGAAGTTTGAAATTTTCCATTTAAATCACATTAAATTCCTGAATCTGAACTTCACTACAGAAGTTAAGAGTAATGAAACAATCATCACGATTGTCGCGCACAGCGTAACATTAAAGAAAGAAAGAAATCTGTGGGGCTATAGGCGTGAAAAAGTAAGTGTCAATTCTATTTTCAACTCCGGTATTCAACTCCGGTATGGGATTCATAGAGTAGAATTTCTTCTCAATTTTTTAGCAATTATACAATTATACGTGAAAGGCTGTGAGATTTACCGATTTTGAATTTTTCACGCAGCAATGCTTCAAGCTATTGAAAGAAGTTGATTTTTCATTGGTTGATTAGAATCGTCGAAGTACATTTTAGTGTTTATATCGCATGAAAAAATCATTCAATCAACACTAGAGTAACTGAATTATTTACCAAAACACAAGATTACAGTCTAAGTTACGAAACTCTGCGACATTGATTCTGATTCACGAATCCTGAAGTTCCTTGATTCAACAAAAACAAGAGCCCGCTCTGAAGTTAACTTAGAAACTTTACTGAAGAACTTTCCGATCGAAATAAAGAATTTGTTAACGCAAGCACAGAGCTTCACAATGCACAGAAGCTGGATTTTGAGACAATTTACGCCGTCGTTGAGGTACAGATGGTTGGAGTTCAAATTCTCCTGTTGATTTGGTGTCGCTGCGTGCGGTTCCTTTTTGCCAATATTAACCAATTTGAGCTTTTTCAAAGAAAATGTAGGACCTCAACATCTGGCACCCAGAGAGGTAGAATGAGCAGATATAAATGAAGCACATTTAAAGCTTCAGGAAATTTCACATTCTTCTCTTGTACACACTTGATGAACGTACGTCCTGCTACTCCTATCTTGCAACCTCCATACCTCCCTTGATTAACTCCAAGATATTAGTGAAAGTTCAATAACCCCGTTAACTAAACACGACTCGTTCACCTTTTCTATGCTGACATCTCATGTGAACATTCAGTCATTTGCCCTCCCAAGTATAAACAGTCAATTAGACGTGCTCGTGTAACTGGAAACACAAAAAGGAGAATTATGTGTATGAAACCAGATCACAAGAAGCAGCTACAAGTGAGGCAAAAATGCTCTTTTCGTCCGGTATTCTCTCAGTATCGTAGCTGGAATCCAGATTTCGCTAAGGAACGAGAAGTTCGGAAGGGAAGTTGATAGCGAGGCAACTTCACGATGGCAGATAGCGTTCCTTTGTCTCATCTCATTGTCGCGCCAGACGACAACAAACACAAAAAGATTTCGGTAAAAAACTGAAGAAAACAGGAAGCCAAAAAGCAAGACTTTTTACAGCACGAAGCGGAGTTAGCGAGCCTTGGGGCGCAGCAAGAATACAAATGAAAGCATAAAACAGACAATAGATCCAGACTCGGCATGGAAAAAATAACTAAGACCTGCAGCAGTCAGGTGCGTCAAAAGAGAGTGAAAAAACGAGAACGTTTTAAATTAAATCCATTGCAAGGTAAATTGAATTTGTTGGATTAAGAAAGAGTCTTAAAAGAGAACCTGTCCCCCGAAAGGTTCGCAATATTTAAAGGAAAATGTTTACGTTGCAGTTACTGGAAGAGGCTATTATTTTCTCAGAATAAAATAAATTTACTACAAAGTATCAAATATTAACAAACTATTCTCAAAACTCGGAGTTACTGAGGCATATCGATCACGCTCAACCTTCCAGTTTGTGCAAGCCTTAAAAATATTTCCTCTAAAAAATAATTCATCCACAAGAATTCTAAGGTTGACTGACCGTTTCTGACCATCAAAAACACGTTTCTGTGCACTTTCTGCACAGAATTCTTATACTTAACTCATTGAGAAAAAACGATGGAACGTATGCACCCTTACGCGCCCGTTTCGTCGAAAAAAGGCCAGCTCAAAAGTTTACACAATTGCCGATAGAAATTCCCAAATTTAATCTCCGTCCATCCATGCTTTTGGAGTGATCTTCCTAGAAGCAATTCCGGAATAGGATCGAGGATTCACAACGAATGGAAACATAAGCAACAGCTGACAGCGTAACAGATGGGAAATTTATGGCACGTGACTCGTTCAGGAAGAACAGATGGGGAAGAGAAAGGGCACATTATTAGCGAAAGAAAAAATACCAACAGTAATGGCGTCATAAAATTTGCAACACAATACTTTTTGGAACATAAGCGCACAGCTTGAGCTACCGGACATATGATATAATTCACCCAACCGAAATATATACCATTAGAACTAGGAAATTCGTTCGTTATCGAAAATTAGACACCTATCACTTATCGATGATTGCTGTTGCTGTACAAAGAGAATACAGCGACGTATTTTGTTCGAAAAGAGTGTACCTGCAAATGAAGGTTATCTCAAATTGAAAAATAAAGAGCAACAAAAACAAAAGAATTTGTAAGGACGATTTGAAACAACCAGCAAGCATGCACCTCTTCCAGAAGAGGGCCTTCAGGCTTCTGTAACACATCCATATGCTTCACATACATGTACGGCCCCGTACGGGTTTATGTACGGGCAACACGCGCAAAAAACGGTGCAAAAGATGCCCTAAGATTTTTTATCAGGGCCAATCGTATTATTGAATGAAATCATCTAGCTTCTGTTGCAAGTCGATGTGCATACAATCAAAGAAATTAAATTGTTTCTCTAGAAAAAACGTATTTTCTGAGACAGAAATAAAATATTTTGATGATGTTGTCAGATATTTGTTGTACTTTTATTTTCAAAATGCCAAGACCTAGATGTGAGTAAAAATTTTCTCCGTCTCGTGTTTATTGGGGCTTACTGCGCCACATCCCTGTCGACTTGGACTGTAAAATCTGCTTGGAAACGTGTTCATAATAATCATAATCATAATCGTAAATGCGATCAAAATGCAGTCGATGACACTATTTCACATCTCCAGAGTTATTATATCTGTCGTCTGAAATGAAAACCAAAAAAGTTCAAATCAATTATTAGTATTCTGAACCGAAAGGATTCACGATAATAAATTATCGTGACCCATCTGTTAAATTCGATGTAGGTAACCTAGCGTAGCTATGTTGGGCAAATGCCACACCCTAAGAACACTATCAACAACCGACATTCTTACGGCATCTCCTTCTCGAGTAAGAAGCTGGGAAAGCTTGTAGATGAGCCTTCGGGAAGATGTTTCTCAACATACACCAAAGTTCGTCGATTAGTGAAAAGTTTTCACTCATTCAATTTTCCAAAAGAAAGAGTCTCCTAATCTCG
>JACJUY010000756.1:7686-22351 GCA_014220935.1 Platorchestia sp. MABIK | reverse complement strand
GTGTGGCAGGCTGCGGTGTGTGGCAGGCTGCGGTGTGTGGCAGGCTGCGGTGTGTGGCAGGCTGCGGTGTGTGGCAGGCTGCGGTGTGTGGCAGGCTGCGGTGTGTGGCAGGCTGCGGTGTGTGGCAGGCTGCGGTGTGTGGCGTTGGACCTAACTTGATGCTTTCAATCGAACCATCATCTGATTTATAGCCAAATGGAGACGTACACTAGAAAAATCGTTTTCAGGCGAATGTAAGTCTCACTAAAACGAAGTAGACAATTCCTTTTCATCGTCCAACAAACAGTAACATTTTGTCAAAGTAGCACTAATTATCATGATTAGTACTGATGATTACAGACTATAGGTTAGTTTAAGCCTCCCTAACCGCAACAAAAAAAAAGAGCGTATCGAAGAGAGGAAGGAGGCAGGCACCATTTAGTATGGATATTAGGGAATGCAGAATCTATGCAGAAGGGGCATAGAAACAGTAAGTTGGGAAAGAAGTTAATGCAACAAGATGAAAGTAGGTGAAGAAAGTAGTCGGTGCAGAAAAACAGGACAGCAGTGAACTAAAAAAGATGGTTTTCAACATAGCAAAAAACCCTTTATTTCAACAAAAAGAAGGCCTACCTAACTCTCAGCTCGGGTCCTCACACGTTTCTCTCTGGGAGCGCTAGTTCCCATAGATACAATAGTTGTATCCCCCTGAGGGGTTTAGTACTGATGAAATAAATAAAATTCTAACACTGTGAGGTGCTCCTAAAAAACATGTTCTAGCTGTCAGATTCAGACAGCTGATTTACGTGAACTGTGCGACGTCTTCACACGAAACCTCAGAGACAAAAAAATATCCGAGCACTTCTACAGATTATTTGAAGCACCGACAGCCCCCATTCATTCTAGTGTCGCGGCAGAAATCTATGGCCGCTGGTGTACGTTGTCCACACCTCAAATCGTTGGCTAGACGAGACAAAAAAAGGATGCTTTATTCCAACAATAATGCAAACTGCGGCGCTCCGCTGAGGTGATAAATATTCAAGGAAATTTGTGTTTGCTTTTGGGGCCGAGTTGCAAAAAAATGCTGCTGAGCACTCAATCTGGTGGGATAGGACTCTAATTCATTGTAGCAATGTGCGCTGGCAAGCAAGTTCCTTCAAGTCGACTTGGCTCCGCTGCGTTCATCAACAGGTGGCGATATCAGGTCAATTTAGAAGTACATTTACTGCCAGCTGTCTCACTGCGACTGCATATATTGGTCGAAAGTCATGCATGTGGGGGCTAACAAAAAATCGAAAGCTCTTCCTGCTGTCCGAAGCTGCCCCGCAACGCGTACGACCGGATTTTTCAATACTAGTTATTATTTTTTACTTTAGTTTTCGTAAATTAAATTGTTGTCCCGCTGTTCTTGATGCTTTAAGTGATGGAAAACGGCCATCAGAGATGTATATAGAACATATTTTTAAAATGAATTTTAGGAATTTTTGCCCTCCTTAATACACTCGCATCAGTGATTACGAAAGACAACTGCAGGTTTTAAGTTCATAAATGCGCACAGATAAAAATTAGCTTAATAACATTCACTTAAAAAAATATTCCAAGTGACAATTCAATAAGAAGAACGTTTTGATAACGACAATTTTTTTCTTATCTTGTAACACGGAGGAAAATCAATGCGTTAACCTCAGATATCGTGGAATTATTTTGACAGAAAATTGCCGTTTATAAAAAAATCATTAAATCGCTACTGGATAAAAATGTTAAAGAGTTTGACGAACTAATATGAGGCAACCGACTAATTTGAAAATCTGGAGCAAATTTTCTGCGCTCTCGGTAGCGGCGTGTGAGACCAGCTCATAGATTTCTGCTCACAGATCACAAGGGCACAGCGGGCCGCAGTGCGACGATGCCTCACCAAGTGCAGAGCCGCCCCAGCACCAGATAATGCCGGGCTTATTGGGGGCGTATTTGCATGCCACACTCCCCAGAGAGGTGCTTCTGCTCACAATTCTCTTCCCCCGAAACCATAATTTTAGAGTACAGAAATCATTCTTAGGGCCAGCAAACTATACAAGTAGCACGCGTTGAGTGCGGAGGCGTGGACAGCACACACAGCATTTAGCCCAAGTGTTCAACGAGTAACGATGCACTCAATAGAAGTGATGGCTGGAAGCTTCAACGGATCTGTTCGGCTTTGGCGCAGATCTGTGAACCAAATGAGCTACTGAGCTAGCAGGCCACTGCTTGGATATCGTGTCCAGGTCAGGGTGCCCGCGATGCTATTTGCATTACAATAAAAAATTCACTCAGCTTGTGTAATAGATTAGATGACTGGCAAATATGACAACTTTTGAGTCTGCAAGAAGCAAAAACAATATGTTTCGGAATGTCAAAATGCTACATATAACAAGTTAGATACAATGGTTCAAAAAATTTAAATTATGAAATCAAATGCAGACGTAGACTTCAAGATGAAGACCAGTGATCAAAAACATGCGCCAAGTCTGTGAGAAATATATATAGTTGTCAAATTTAATTAAACGTTAGTTTAAGCCATCCTAACCACAACAAAGGCATCCTAACCACAACAAAAGCGTTCCAAAGAGAAGAAGGAAGAAGGCACCATTTAGCATGGACTTCAGGAAACGCTGAATCTAAGCACAAGGTGCATAGAAACAATAAGTTAAGTATGAGGTTTGTGAAACGTGATAAAAGTCGAGGAAAAAGGTATTAGGTGCAGAGGAACGGGACAGCAGTGAACCGAAAAAAATTGTCTGAAGCTAAGCAAAAAACAACATTCCATTACAACAAAAGAAATGCCGATCTAACGTTTTGCTCGGGACCTCATATGTTCCTCCTGGGAGCGCTAATTCTCACAGACGCAATCGTTGTACCCCGCTGAGGAGAAATACAGCTGTCAATCAAGGGCTAAATACACAATAAATGTCATCACTAAATTCCTTTTCTTTTCAATTACAGCGAAAAATTTTTGCTGCAATATCAGAATTAATATTGCAGATGCTGAATACTTTACATTTTTCGTAAGTCAAGAAAAATTCACTGCGCTGACCACTGAGATTTTATGAAGACATTTGGAAAAAATTGTATTTTAATAAAAAAAAATTTTCAGCTCACCTTTGGATGAGCATCTATTGCAAGAGGACGTACAGAAAGTTAATAAAAAAATTACGATAGTGTTCAGCGGAAAAATCCAACATGAGTTTCACGACTTGAAAAAATCAATTGAAAAAAAAATCATCATTAGGTCGCGACTCCTGGAATGATTGAATCTAGTCTTTGATAATGTGAGATGGATACTAAAAATCAACATTTCAAGAAATTAGTTTTTCAGTATGATGTGGTAATAAATAAACGCCAGGAAGTTAATTCCTCGGATTGCCGGCCACGCTCAAGGCAGAGCTGCAGCATGCCCCTTACCAGCACTCGCGATGCACCCAAGCAACTAACCGTGTTGAACAAACGAGTAGCTGATGTGCAGCGCTTCCTTGCAATGGCTCAGGATGAAAATTCATTGGTGAGGAATCTCAAATTGCTGGCCTCGTTGCTTCGAATCACATTTAAACACAACTCTTGTATTCCTGGCAATATTTTCATCACAAGAGTAAATTCATCCAGGCCTTAAAGTGGAGCAACTTCAGGAGAAGGAGTTGAGCTCAATTTTCAACGCCCATGAACTTATGGTAATGCATTCTACGCTGCGAGCACTCGTGGCTAGATTTAATCATTATACAATTAGTTAGCTTAGTTTAGTTGCTGAATTTAAAGCCTGTGAGGCTAAGGAAAATTTTATGAATACTTTTTACATTAATTCCTCGTTCTGTAGCGTTGAAAAGAAGTTTGAAAGTTAAACGCGTCTATTACACACGTTTGCAACGATCCACTTGTTTATCGGCTAGTACTGGGAGCAGAACCATGTAGAGATGAGATCATGCTCTGCATGGAAACGAGCAGAAGACCTGAAAATGCCGCACTTCTCGTTTCGTTGCAAATTCGACTGCAAAGCACCAATGATGGTCTCCAGCCAATCCTACAGGCAGTGAACTTCTGCAGTACTCCGTATAAGCCCGTAGGGGGCCGTTAGAGCAACTATTCCCGCTTGATGGTGCGAAAAATTAGCTTATTCGTTTAGAAAGGACTAGCTCTCATTCGGTGATTTTTACCATTTTACCGATACATTCTTAAGATTAGAATTTAAAGGTCAAAGCTTTGAAAAAAGACATTATACAGTTTCTTACATGGTTTCTTTTGCGCCTTCAAAGTTAATCGCCCAATTTTTTCAATATTAAATACACCGCATCGGTGAAATGCTTCAAACTCTCGTGTAACACAGACCATTCCGCTCGCAAACGAACAAATCAGAATCGAGACAATCTAAAACGTCACCGGTTAGATAAGATGCAAGCTTAAGCCCCCCTATCCGAACAGAGCGTTCCAGAGAGAAGAAGGATGAAAGCACCCTTTAGTATGGAATTAAGGGAACGCATAATCTATGCACAAGGTGCAGAGAAACAGTAAGTGGAGAAAAAAGTTCATGAAACGTGATATAAGTTGAAGAAGAAAGTAGAAGCAGCTGGAAAACAGGGCATCAGTGAACGGAAAAAAAGATTGTCCTTAAAAAAGCGAAAACTCATTCTGTTTCAACAAAAAGGAGACCAATCTAACCATCAGCTTCGGAATGGACATCTTACCCGATAATTACCACTATTACCATCATATAGAATCACCATCATATAGAATAATTAAAGGCTCCTGAGCTGCGATAAATAGGAGTAACATATTAAATAGGACTAATCGCAACATCTAGTAGACTTAATACTAGCGTGAAATACTGCTCATTCTGAAAATCGTTAAACCAACCGAAAAGAAATGGTACATTACCACAACTCTGGAATAAAGTACTGCGTAATGGTATAATGTCGGGCGATAAGCCGTGATTGCATGCGTCACTCATCGTGAATATCTGAATATCTTCTTTCTGCCAGTTAGAATACGCTTGATAATGCATACAGGCGATGCATGCGAAGGTAGCTGATCAAACAACAAAATTCCCTGAAAGCTACAACAAATACTACCGATAACACTCCCAATAAAGATAAAATCGCTTGAAAATTACTGAACTTTCATACTAAACAGATTGGACCTTCGCACGCATAATGCCAGATATCCCCCTGGCCCCAACCCAGCAGTCGCACAACTCGTCAAATGTTATTGAAATAGAGCATGGAGATGCGACCAGAATTTCCACGGTTGAGGGCAAAAATTGCTTCGATCTTCATAAACCTCCATAAAAGCTAAAAGTTTCTTGGAATATTTGCAAAGAAAACAGTTATGACTGCACCGAGGAAGTGGGCCGTTGCATCGTAAAGGAGGCTCTTCACAGACCTGCACATTTGTGCGGGAGCTTCTGGAGTGATTCTCAATAGCAGACACGGGACCTGACAAATGTGACAACCTTATGAAAAACACCGACTTGAAGTTGACGTTCGCTACGATAAGATTGCATTTACCATAGAATACAGCACGAAGAAGTTGGCAAAGTAATGCAAGACAAAGTTCTATCCCAAGTGCATCCTATCAAATTAAGATACGGTATGATTTGGATGTAGTCTATCATCGTGAAGCTGCATTCTATTGTATTTACTTCTCACTTTCTAAACTATCCATACTCTGTAGATATAACGTTCACTAAATGTACACGGGGAACGTGTAAAGCGTGCATCGATTTGTAATCTTTTTGGGGAGAATGGTACGGATAGTAGACTTCCACTTAGTATTTTTTGACACAGCTCCATTTCGCCGATGCCACTTATTCAACGGACTATTAACGTAGTAAGTGTAATTAAAAGGTAGAACAAGATGAGATAACTGGGAGAAACACCAATAAAAAACACTAAAGACGCCACGGCTCAACATTGCCGAATTAATAATTGTTCGTCTTCTCCAAAACCCGGGATTTAACATTCCTAATAATAACGAATACCAAATGAATGCTCTGTAAACTGATCACATTGAACTGAGCTACAAAATTTGATGTCAGTGATGTGGAAATCTAATGTCGTCATTTAAAGCATCCGCACATCAGGGCGGATGACATCAAAGAGCTCATCATTGTTTATTCATCATAATCACGGCTGAGATTTAATAAAGATTTAGTGACGACTCTTTGAACGTTTCAAATCTGAATGATCCGTTCTAAGTAGAGCGTGGAAGGTAATGCAAGAATTGAAGGAAATTCAAATGAATTGTTCATGTTTAAAATGTTCACTGAAGTTGAGCCAAATTTTAAAAACGTCAGGGATGAACAGCACGAGGTGTTCAGCAGCCTCTGACATCTGAAGCAATCTAATGGAGTGTCAGAATAACCCTAACTGAAAAGATGTATTATTCAGTGGGCTTTTCCTCAAATACTGGCCGACTAATGAAGTGTCAACATATAAATCCAGCGTAATATGACATACTCCGCATGTACTAAACTATTCCTAAATTGAACTGATTAAATGAACTGATCTTAGTTATTTTAAACCTCCTTAATCACAATGCTGGGGACCCACAGCGAGGATGGAGGAAGGCACTATTTAGAATGGAGTTGAGGGATTAGATTAGATTATTAGTTAGTTTAGGCCTCCCTATCCGCAACAAAGGCGATCCAGCGAGAGGAAGGAAGAAGGCACCATTTAGTATGGAGTTAAGGGAACGCGGAACCTATGCAGAGAGGGCATAGAAACAGTGAGATAAGAAAGAAGTTCATGAAACAAGATCAAAGTTGAAGAAGAAAATAGTAGGTGCTGAAAAACAGGACGGCAGTGAACCAAAAAAAGAGGGTTCTTAACATAACAAAAGCATTCTATTTTAACAAAAAGAAGGCCAACCTAACTCTCAGCTCGGGCCCTCACAGTGTCCCCCTGGGAGCTCTAATTCTCATAGATACAATGGTTTTATCCCCCTGAGGGGTGGGAGTTGAGGGAACGCACCTACATGAAATAAATTATTTTGAACTTCCTCAATCATAACATTGGGAACCCACAGAGAGGATGGAGGAAGGAACCATTTAGAACGGAGTTAAGGGAACGCGGAGCTATGCACAAGGTGTGTTCTTACTCAAGTTCTCCAGTGCATAAAAACTGTTTGTTGAGATGCAAGTTTAGGAAACAAATTAAAAGTCGAAAAAAAAGTCAGAGGTGCTGAGAAACTGGACAACAGTGAAGCGGAAAAAAGATGGTCCTCAACTAATAAAACAAAATTATCTCAGTAAAATAACTCCTCCATAACTTGCAGCTCGAGAACGCTAATTATAATCGTAATTAGTGCTAATCATGTTTGAAATTCTACCCGGCCGTATAGAGGAATAATCATTTCATACAGTCTTCCTAGAACTTTTTTCTGGGGATTTTGAAATTTTCAACAAACATTTTTGAAAATATAGCCACGGTAAAATTCAAAAAATTCTGAGAATAGATTGAAGATCTACCAAGTGACTCATTTGAGAATCCATAAAACGAGATGAAAAACAACTTCCAACATTAGGCCCACGGAAACAATGCGCCGTGACCCGAGGGGAGAACATCACGCTCCTACGCAGCACACGTCCTCTGAACCACCGCCTGCGCAGCTCCACTAATTATTGTAGCTTGAAGCCCTTGCCTTCAAATCATTCCTAGCAACGTTTTTCTTTGGTATAACGCCTAGTTACGCCACAGTATAACGCCTTGTCAAGCCATAGTACCTAGTCATACCACAGTACTAGACACAGTTACACCACAGTGCAACGCATAGTAACAACAACATACAGCGCCTAGTAGCAACATAAAACAACGCCTAGTAACAACAACATACAGCGCATGGTAACAACATAACACAACGCTAAGTAGCAACATAATACAACGCCTAGTAACAACAACATACAGCGCTTAGTAACAACATAATACAATGCCTGGTTACTATATAGTAGCCATTGTAGTTACAGTATTTACTACGGTCAGCGCGCGAATTCTACAGCTACACTATTCTGCAGCCGCCTACGGAACCATTTCAACTCCTCAACTTCATGGTATGCGAAAGAGAAATGATTGAACTTCGATAACCAAATCGAGATTGCGGCGCCCTGAGCGCAAATCATTCATGCATTAAACAAGCGTCATCACGAAAGGAGATGTATTCAGGTAACGGATGCAAACTCCTATGCACTTCCATATGTTGTCGAATTCAATTTAGTCAGATATGTACGGCCACGGATTTCATGCGCTATCGAAATCCCTTATTATATACAGTAAATGTTTTCGTTTACTCTGTAGAAGTATAGGTTTCATTAGGTTTCTGCACTATTCGCTATTGATTAGGTAAGCTAACTGATACGATTTCTTCCTGCCTGAACTTTGTACTCGCTTGTATGAGTTTTACATCTCTTACATTGAGATGAGATGGGCGCCAGTAATTCAACCAAGAGGATGTATCTCACCTTGAATTTAATATTTGTTATGCACTCCAACTGGACGAGCAGTTCCCAAATGTCTTATTGTAACGCCTTTTGTTCACGTCAACGCAAACAATTCTACCCATGTCCTTATACAACCTTTCATAAACTCGAGCACACATTAACTTCCCTACCACTCACGTTAGAATTCAGAGTGCTTGCCTTTAGATGGTATAAGAATAATTAGAAGACATTAATTAATTCCTAAACAAGACGACCGGTTTTTCAGAAGCTTTTCCACTGTTCGACGAGAATCCTCATAGGTAACATGCAACGTAAATCCTAATGGGCATCATGTCACGTAAATACATCCATAGGAGTAACAAGTGACATAAATCCATCCATATGAGTTTCATGTAACAAAAATTTATCCATAGGAGTAACAAGTGACAAATCCATCCATATGAGTAACAAGTGACGTAAATCCTAATTAATAGCAAGTGACGTAAATCCTAATTAATAGCAAGTGACGTAAATCCTAATTAATAGCAAGTGACGTAAATCCTAATTAATAACAAAGGACGTAAATCCAAATTAATAACAAGGGACGTAAATCCTAATTAATAGCAAGGGACGTAAATCCTAATTAACAACAAGGGACGTAAATCCTAATTATTAGAAAGTGACGTAAATTCTAATTAATAGCAAGTGACGTAAATCCTAATGAGTAACAAGTGACGTAAATCCTAATGGGTAACATGCGACGTATATCGAACGTACGTCATGTCACTACTTCATTTATCTTAGGCAAAAATTCCGCAAGTAGGAGCATATCTCGCAGTTCAAGCTCGAAAACACGAGCACTTCAGCTGGCGGGAATTTGTTCAGGAGAAATTTCATTGTTTTTCTAATCTTTTCAAGGAATTCTGTGACCAGTTCTCAGGCAGTCTGTTATTTTTAATTACTCTTGGTGAGTAAAATCTGCTTAAAGTTATCTTCGCTGCCTAAAGGATACTATGGTACTATTTAAAAATTGCTATGCCATGTTGCATCACTGTAAAGAAGCTGTGAGAATGAATAATTGAACAACAATATCAATTATTACTATACAGAGCTCCAGACGTCTGAGTACACTAGTAAAAACTAAGATCTCCAGACATATCAGTACTCTAATAAAAACTTAGAGAGAGCTCCAGACATATCAGTACATTAATAAAAACTGGGAGATATCTCCAGACATATCAGTACTCTAATAAAAACTTAGAGAGAGCTCCAGACATATCAGTACATTAATAAAAACTGGGAGATATCTCCAGGCATTTCAGTACACTAATAAAAACTTGGAGAGAGCTCCAGACATATCAGAACACTAGTAAAAAATTGGAGAGATCTCAGCAGGGTTTACAGGCCCAGATTTGGCTGGTGAGCCGTTGAATTAGCGGTCAACACGTTAACGAGCGCTAAACCTACGCTCGAGACACGGAGCCGCGGCCCTGCGCTGCTCCAGTGGGGCATACGGAGGCTCAACGGCAGCCGTGATGGTTCATAAGCTGCTAACGGCTTTTTCAATTGCGAAGCGCCGCTCTAACTTGGTATTTCAAGTGCGGCATCATAAGGTCCTTCTCCCTGAATTGGTCAACTTCTCCTAAGTAACGAGCGACTCTTGGTGCTACACCAACAGATATCCACTCGCCCAGAGTACTCTCAATCTGTAAATGTCTACGCGTTGGATTGAGGTATAGGATTTGTCTACGTGTGGGATTGATGCCTAGGATTTGTCTACGTGTGGGATTGATGCCTAGGATTTGTCTACGTGTAGGATTGATGCCTAGGATTTGTCTACGTGTAGGATTGATACATAGGATTTGTCTACGTGTAGGATTGATACATAGGATTTGTCTACGTGTAGGATTGATATGTAGGATTTGTCTACGTGTAGGATTGATACATAGGATTTGTCTACGTGAAGGATTGATATATAGGATTTGTCTATGCGTAGGATTGATGCATAGGATTTATAATGTGTAAGATTTGTCTGCGCGTAGGATTTGTTCATGTATAGGATTTGTCTACGTAAAGGATTGATATATAGGATTTCTCTAGGTATGAAATTGATACAGAGTTATGGCCACATACATATCGGCCTTTCTGTTTTAACCTTTCCCGTAACTCAAAGTATTGTCGTCAAGCAGATGGGTGGTAATTATATTTATTTAAATGCTAAAGGAGGAAAAAGTACATAAAAAATAAAGGCTCAAGAATGCGACGAAACTGCAATTTGCATTCAACAGCGCTGCACATTTCACTAGTCAATGCATCATTGACGTAACACATTTACTGCCTCAGCTGCACTGCAGATCAGCCACTAAATGCACTGCGGTCCGACATACATCATGGACATCATAGGTCATGTACGTACATGATGTATACATCATGTAAATTTTACACATACATGCAACATGTACATTTAGCATCACCACAAATGCCCGTCTCTAAGCGACTGTTACGTGAAAATAGGCACAACTATAAAGGCGGAGTTATGGAATCTTATTCCACAAATTTTTGAAGAGAAATTCTCTAAATCCGTATCATTGTTGACGGTCTCCAACAGAGCCTTAAAACAAGCGTGCTTTGCTGGTTTACATTTGACGGAGAGCGGATAAACTTCAGTTAACAAAACGGCATCTTTGGTGCAGCCGACGACAGATCTCTCTCTGTAAAGGTAAATTGACTGACGATTTGCTTTCAACGGATCAAATTTCATATGCCGCTCATATCCGAGACAAGTTGAATGGGACATTGACTATTTGCAGAAAAATTTTTACAATACCAGAGAATGGAATGCGAAATAATTATTAACTCTGCATACATTTAAGTATATTTTAACACAGTGGAGAACATCTCAAGGAAAATAAAAATTAGGAACTAAAGTAAGTTGAAAAATGAGTAGGTTCCCTAAACGTGACAGAGGGGGCATACCGAAGTACCAACCAGTATGAAAGTAAGGGAACTTGGAATCTGTGCACAAGGTGTGTTCCCCCACCAAAGTGTGTTTGCGTGCAGAGAAACAGTAAATTGAGAAGGAATTTTCTGAAACAAAATGAAATTTGCAGGAAAGTATATGTAGCCCTACCATGCCGTATCTCTAGCTAGAAAAGAAAATAGACCAATGCCTTTCAGTCAGGCACCACCAATTCTGGAGACACTGAACTAGCGTTGCTGCTGAACAATAGCAATTTTTGGAAAATATATGGACTAACTTGCCTACTCTCCCAGTAACCCAAAACACTAGAGACAAAATTCCAGTTATTCAACGAGAAGAACTTCTCTAAATTCTTTGACAAGCGAAGAAACGTGTCAGCGTACTATAAGAGTTCATGAAAGAAGAAAACGATAATTTAAAATTAGGTTTCCATAGAATTTCTGGAGATTTCCCTTACTTGTATCGATCATGCAGTCATGAAACTATTTCTTACAATCTATAGTCATTCGTGCATTGGTTCACATAAGAGTTAAAATCCCTTAAAACACGCGGTTAGCACCACCCAACTAGCGAGTGCATGCAATGAACAATACATCATTCATGACAGGAAAGTAAGCTCATTCCCTCGCGTAGCGCGCCTAAATTCCTCAGCCTTAATGCAATACAGAATAACTACCTTTTGTGCTCCACGAGCGCATTGTGAAGCCCCGCAGGGTACTCGCTGTGTGCTGCTCCGACAATCTCCCAAAAGTGCTCTGCTTCCGCTCGATTGCAGCATTCAGGAACTACGAAGCACCTTCGGAGGATGATAGAGGAGAACGTAAGCGAAAACCCTTACAGGAAACAAATAGCCACTGACGAAGCTTCACCGTGATCTTTGCGCTAAGTGGCTGCTATTAAAAAGCGTGATGAAGCTCCTCTATTTTGCGGACGAGGGATTTCTCTAGGTCACCCGAGTCTCCACAATGTGATAAGCGCAAAAATTCAAATGAAAGAACGTTTATTCATGTACGGTAATCAGCGTACAAGGCAATAATTGTATCTTGATGCATAGTATGTTCTCAAAATGCTAAGTTCAGCTTTTCAGGCCAAAATATTTGAACACGTAATGAAAGAAATTATAAAACTGGGAATGACAAAAGTGTACATCAGTCACTCAATCCAGCATGTGGCAACATTTTAGCTTTTGCATTATTGTACAAATGTTTTCATGAATGGATCAAAAAACGGGCCAGCATTCACGAAGCAAAGATGTTATCATAATAGGATTATGGTCGAGATTAATTAGAGAACTGGGGCACCGCTTTTGGAAAGAACATTCAGTAAAATTAAATAAAACGAAAGTTTATCAACCATATTACGCAAGTTGTAAACTTATTTTGGCAAACATGAGCTACTCAAGGCTCACTTTACTTCCTATTTTAACCGTTTTCAAGTAGCTTAAATTATTACTTGCTAAAAAACTATGACCCATTTTTCGAGACCTGTATTTCATGACTTGCAGGTAAACACAATAAGCCCTTTTCTCAATTTTGTCGTCGGATACGAGCACTTGAAACAAGTAAGAAGCTGAGCCATTGTAGATGCAAATACATGCTTTTAAGTGAGCGAGAGTCTCCCTAAAAACCCATTAGTTTGGACTGAGTGGTGCTACGAGAGCCTGTATTTTTCTCCCTCAGACTTCAGCTCCAGAATACACCTTCCCTTGCTGCAGCACATGCTGCTGGTCCACCCCAATAGAAACATGAATATTTGTATTTTTTGAGACGAAGTTAGGGAGCGACAGCTACAAGAAAAAAGAAATGAAGAACTGTTTACTTCCAACATAGATGATACAAAAAGCTCTTTATAGGCGTATGAGATAAATGCATTTTAGAAACCATGAATAAATAAAGGATTCAGCGACTAAGCAGATCTACACATGTATATTCGTGATCAACTGAGTGAACTTTTGAGTAGCCAGTCCAGGCAGAATCTCCGATTTTCGCCGCTTAGAAGAGAAGCATCAGCTAATGAAAAAGCACCAGCCGACAAGCACCAGTTAATAACAAGGCATCAGCTAAAAGGCATCAGTTAGGGAAGCATCAGCCAAGAAGTGTCAGCTGATAGGAAGATTAGATTAGATGTTAGTTTGCCTCCATAATCGCAACAAAGGCGTCCCAAAGAAAGGAAGAAGAAAGGTAACATTTAGTATGAAGTTAGGGAACGCGGAATCTATGCGCAAGGTGAATAAACACTGCAACTTGAGAAAAAAGTTCATGAAACAAGATATAAGAGGAAGAAAAATTTCAGGGATTCTGAAAACCAAGACAGCTGTGAACCGAAAAGATGATCTTTAACAAAAGGGTAAAAAATTTATCTCAACAAAAAGAAGGCCTCTCTCAACTCAGAACTTCACATATTCCCCCTGGGACTACTAATTCCCATAGAGACATTAGTTGTACTCCGCTAAGAGGGTCAGCTAACAGGGAAGCATGAACATTGATCCAACTCATATTCCGGGATTAGGATCGAACCGACGGAAACGTGCCCCTCAAAAATCAGATACGGTCCAATTTATGCGGCACTCGTCGAGCTTCGCTGCAACCAGGACCGCGTGAATCAATTAGCAGTAATATTTGAGGCGAGATTCATCTCCATTTTTGCTTTTTGCTACTCAACAGTACGAATGGATTTAAATTGCACGTCGATGCCCGCCGAATACAGCCAGAAATTACTCCAGCGACTCGCGCAGTTTTACGTAATTGATGTAAAGGAAGATAAGAGGGTCTGCAAATACATGTGCTTCGACGTCATGTCTCCATTATGCGTATGAATAAAATGTTTTAACAGCCACAGTAAGATTTCGGTACTTTAAAGTGATATCTTTCTAATAGTTAGCAAAATCTGGTAAAATTGCTATTACTGAGGAAAAATAGATTACGGATGGATAGTGAAAGATCCATGTTATACGAAGCGCCAGCCTCTCCAGCTTACGAAAACTACACGTAGAAGGTAAAAAAATTTAACATGTCCTACTGATAGAACGAATTTCTATCACCCACTTGAAGTATGTGCTAGTTCCGTGAACTATATGTTATTTCGAAGGGTAATATTTTCCAGACGGCCCAAAGCACACTTGAACTTGAAATTGAGGGCCGAGACAGTGTCGGGGCCTTTGTAACGGCCTACGATTCCCTCCTCAATCCTCACACACAAATAAAAGGAATAAGAGTTCAACACCTGTGTACCAGACTTGTCCACTAAACTACTCAGGATCCACCAATCCTTGT